>OY856412.1:965725280-965890280 GCA_963693085.1 Alisma plantago-aquatica | reverse complement strand
TTCTCAATTGGCGGTAGAGGTGGCTTCTTTGAAAAAGCCTAGTCAACATGGGATCCCAGCAAATACAGAGACATCTCATCATCAAGTGAAATATGTCTCTATTGTCAAGAAGGCAAAACATGCTTCTATTGAATCACCAAAGCATCATACTTCAGAGCCTGAGCAGGCATATGTTCCTAGAGTTCCATATCTCAACAGTTTATATGGACAACAAGGGGGTGTAGATTTCTAGTACATTGTGCTCGTGCATGCACCTCAACAGACCCCATTCTAGAAAAGGTACCCACGCAACAAGAGCATGTGAAGGTTTCAACTATGTAGTGGGGCAGTCATAGTTAATAAAGAAGCACATACACCCTAGAAAGAGCAGCCACCGGTCATTCCACCTGTAGTAGATAAGCCAATTTCTACTCCAGGTTGTGGTGTTGAAGAAAGATTAGGGTAGGAAGTTCATAAAGTGCCATATGTTCCCCCACATAAGCGAGCTGAGAAGTTCGATGTGCCATCTCCGAATATTTTGAAGCCGAGGAAAAAGGAAACACAATTCAAAAAGTTCTTTGACATATTTCGGAAGCTCCACATTAATTTTCCATTGGTGGAGGCGATAGAGCAAATTCCTACTTATGGGAGATTTTTGAAAGATATCATCAACAAAAAGTGGAGGATTAAAGATACAAATATTGTACAGGTTGATGAGGTGATGAGTGCAATGGTCAAGGGGAAGTTGTCAAGGAAGAGGAAGGATCTAGGATGTTTCTACATCCCATGTTCTATAGGTGGCAAACATTTCAAGAAGGCACTATATGATTCGGGAGCGGGCATTAATCTTATGCCTCTTACCACCTTCCAAAATTTAGGATTGAAGGAACCAACAAGAGTAGCCATGGAAATCAATTTGGCAGATGGTTCTATTGTGAGGCCATATGGGATATGCGAGGATGTGTTGGTTAAAGTTGACAAGTTCATCTATCCAGTTGACTTTGTGGTGATGGATATGAAGGAAATGAAAGGATCCAATATATTGTTAGGGAGGTCGTTCAAAACTATGGCCGATGTGATCACTGCCATTGGGAGAGGCTATTTTACACTCAAGATAGACAATGATAGAGTGGAGTTCATACTGGCATATGATTCTTCACCACCATCCCATGACAACCTGGGCTGAGGAGGATCAAGGGCGCTTCTTGGGAGGCAACCCAATTTTATTTTTGTTATTTACTATTTGTTTAGGTGTTTTTTAGCTACATTTCATATTTTTCATGTTAGATTTTAGTTTATGTAACAAGGTAGCTTGATGCTCTTGTTTGGTGTGTAGGCAGAGTCAAAGTCAGTACTACCGACTCCTTATTAGTTAAAATTCCACAGAATGTCGGTACTACCGACACCAAAGTCGGTACTACCGAGTTTTCTCAAGAAAAATCTCAAACTCTTGGACCAAAGTCAGTACTACTGGGTCCAAAGTTGGTACTACCGACTTTTTTAGCAAAAGTGACAAGAGCTAGAAGAAAAAAAGTTGTCAATACCACCGACACACATGTGGATGGGCACCGATTTTTAGAACTGAAAGAAGGAGAGAGAATGTCATATCTTGATGCCAAAAAGACACAAATTAGTGGCACCAACAAGAGGGATATATGCTAGCACAACTTGATTCAAAGAGCCACCAATCATCCACCACCACCACCCTTCAGAGCAACTGGTACTCCCATTCCACTTCTATGTTTGAATTTTGACTATAAGGTCTTAGTCAAATTCAAGCTTAGGGGGCATTAGAACGGCTTATCTTCCCTTTTACTTGTTTTTGGCTTTTATTTTTATAATTTGTAGGATCCACAATCTATCTAGTGTAACGTGGAGTTTAAATTTTGTTTCTTCCTGACAATTATCATGTGTGCTTTCAAGTTTGCAATGGAAATTGAAAATATTTTTGTGAGCTTAGTTGTGAGTACTTGAGTAATCTCACCTAGAGGAAGTGTATGGGCAAGTCATCTTAAGGAATTTAATATGAATGGGCATCTTAATTATTCATGAAATGAGGATGAAGATGGGGTTTGAGCCTAAGTTTATCAAATAGTTAACGGGATCTTAAATGGATATTAAAGAAAGAAACCCTAAGGTTACCTTATACATAGGTCATTAGAGAGGGACATATCATAAATTTATGAAAGGCATTGTCTCTTAACTATGTGATTTCAATCATCTTCTGTTCATTTTGACCCACCACCTTAAGATGATCAAGTAAGTTTGAATTATTTTCTCTTATTTGCATTGCATGTCATGATAGGTTACATGATAGCTAGTTCCTCTTTGATTGCATTAGTTAAAAAAATGGTTATTATGCATAAACAATTTTTGTGCGTATCATTTTAGTTACATAAACAATTACATGTAGATTACATGCATTTCTCATCATTCAATTTTATATCATGTGGGTATTAATTTCCTTCAAATTTGAGTGCAGGGATACACATCCATACCCTTAGAAAAAAAAGAGAAAAAATGATGTGTAGTAAAGCCCAAACATAACATTCCATCGAGCTAAAATAATGGGCCAATGAAAAAAAGAAGAAAAGTTTTGTTAATGTTTTAAAGTTAAGAGGGAGAAAAAATGCCCTCGACTCTTAACAAAAAGATGGAAACAGCCACATGATGCTTTTTTCTTACTTCATTCTCATTTAGTTGATGAGATTGTTTATTTCATGCATCATTCCACCCAATGACATTATGCATTAGGATGCATGCATTTTTCATTCTTTTCACCATATAGGTTCATCATGTTTTATTTTTGCATAAACCCATTTCATATCTTTCATTGCTCTTATCGGTAGGCCACTTAAATGATTACTCTCCTCATCCATTCTTATAGGGAGAACTGCTTCCAAGTAGTTGGTAGTTAGGAAAGAGCATTGTAGAATAGGGAATCACATAATGCACCAAGTGAATGCTTGATTGATTATGATGTTAACTCCTCTCTTGATAGTGTTCATTGATCTTGGATAACTTTTATGGAAATTTTTGGTCGCTTAAGAGCAATTGATTGCTCAGTGGTCAACGAAGGTCATGGGTATGGTTGAGAAATGAAATTCATAGTTTATGTCCTTTTGCTGACTTGTCTCAAATAGATCCGAAGGTGTGTTGCTCAAGGACAAGAAACATTTAAGCTTAGGGGAGTTTGATGCAATATATATTTGTCATTTTCACAGGCTATTTATTATTGATTTTTATGTGCTCCTAATTCATTTTCAAATTTATTTGTGCATAATTTATTAATATTAGACCGTGCGACTCAATTGCATCAAATAAATGTAATTTTAATGTTTTCGAATGATTTAATATATTTTGAGAGCTTAGGTTCGAATTTTGTGAATTTCTGGTAATTTTACAAGAATCTTCATAGCTCGGTACTATCGAATTCACTGTTGGTGGTACTGACACTTGCTCATGGATGACAAGAAAATAATCAAGGAAACTCGATACTATCGACTCTTAGCTCAGTAGTACCGATAGAAGCACAAAGACCACAACTAATCCAGGGAGTCGGTAGTACCGACCGAGCGGATACAGGCAGATCCAAAAATAAAGTCTAATCTAACGACTGACAAATATGACGCCATACGTTACTTCTATGACTTAAGGAGATTTCACCCAGACTTAATAATTAGATTCTATTCTATTGCACGATGCCCAAGGCACGAGAGAGGAGAACGAGGAGGAGAACTGTACGTTCTGGAGGTTCTGGGTATGTTCAATGGGCAGAATTGGCGGCTTGCGGATCCGTTCATCGGTGTGGAGCATTCTAGTCACGTTTCTCTAGGGGGTTCATTGGTTTTTCTACGTTCTCCATGTTTTTCCTTCTTCCTAGCATTCTTTTGTCTAGGGAAATCATGAGGGGATAATCCCTATTTTCTCTATGACCCGGGAGTAGCCTGGTTGTACACTGTGTATGGATCTTTCGCATTAGTATATTGTTTTCTCCATATTTTTGGGCATGTTGCTATGAAATCATCTTAAATTATCTATGTTGCGCACCATAGGTGGTTAATTAGATCCTTAATAGCTTCGAGAGGGGGGTTAAGGGTTGGAAATCCATAGTAACACATGTTTTATACCACATTTTGAGAGAAAGCCTACAAATGTGAAGAGAATAACCCATAGTAGTTTGTTAAAACACCTATATAATAACACAATCGATATGAGAGTGGGATTCACATTAGGATATGTAGCGGATTACTCCATGAAAGCGGGTAATTATAGCTACAAGTCTCTTTGTCCAGAATCAAGAGGAACATATATTAATCTTAGGGTAAAAATTATAGTGTCAATTGTGGTGAAATCACAGTCCTAGGGAATTTCTTTTCATTGTGATCACAAACCAGTAAATTAGTTTCTTTTATTGCAATTAGTTTAATAACTCTCAAATCAAAGTTTTCTTTGGCCTAGCTGATCGAAAGAAGTTAGTAGTAGTTTCTTGAATTATGTTTCCCCGTGTTCGATATTTGGGCCCTCATTGACTTGTATTACTTTGACGCGTACACTTGCATTTTACACGTACAGTTTAGTCTTGTCACGAGTTTGTGAAAGAGGCATAAAGCATGGGTTTTTATGTCAATGATACCCCAACCACTGTATTGGTTAGGATTGTGAATGGTAAGGTGAAGACCATACTTATGATGCTCCAATAGAGATTTCCTCCTAATTTTGTTAATGTGTTTGATGACATTTTTGGGGGGTGGTATGCAACCTAGATGATATGTAATTATAGGAGTAAGTGAGGCATTGAGGAGAGTCAAAAGTCCAGTAAGTGTGAGATATTGGTACTACCAAGAGGATAGTCATTTCTGATACTTGTCAATGATAGGTTTCCATTCAGAGACTAGGATGCGGTAGGGCGATAGTGTTAATCCTAGGTATCTAATAGGATAGTTTTTTTGTTTGCACTTAAGAAGGATTGGAACTTTTTCATGTTTGTAGGTGTGAAATTTGTGCCTATGATGGTATATTTAAGAAAGTTGGTCTTGAGTCCAGAGAGGTACGAGAATATACCTAATATACAAATGATGTTAATTAACTTGTCGATCTACTGGTTTAATGAAAATGATAATATTATCTAGATATTGAATATTTTTAAGGCATCCAGTCGGTTTCTCAATAAGTCCATTACTAGCAACCAGTTGAGTATGGAAGTGAATATGATAAATAAGTATGGATAGGGGATCACCTTGCCTAAGACCGTTAGTGCTTTTAAAGTATCCAAAAGCAGCTTCTTTGGTAATGGTGAAAAAGGCACAAATGTTGATGCATGAGTGCATCCATTGAATCCATGTATTAGGAAAACTGTAGCCATGGAGGCATTGGAGCATAATTGTTGGATTGATATTATCGAAGGATTTCTCAAAATCAAGTTTGAGGGTGAGGAGTGGGAAGTGTTGTGAACGATATGTATGTATAGTTTCAGAGGTTGTGATGTATGTGTCTTGCATGTTTCTATTAGTGAGGAAAGTACATTGGGAAGGTGAAATAATGTGTTCTAATAAAGGTTTCAATCCTCAAACTAAGAAGTTTAGATACAATTTTATATGATGCATTGACGAGACTAAGGTCTAAAGTGTTTAATGGACGTGGGGTTATTTTTCTTTTTAATTAGGGAAATGTGTGTTTGGTTAAGAATTCTAATGTGTTGTGCCATGTCAACTACTGTATGGATATCTAGGAAAAGTTTGTGAAAATCATTTTTGACATGTTCCCATGCAGATCTGTAAAAGACCATACTAAAACACCATAGCATGATGATTTATCAATGCCTAGGCTAGTCATATCATTTAGAATTTCAGAATCCATGAAGGGGTTTGTAAGGTTGTGTAAGGTAGGGATTTGTGGTGGAAGATGATGTCCCAATCAATATGCATATTGCTAGGTGAAATATGACCATTGTTAAATAACATTTTGAAAAAAATAATAACATGTGTAATGATCATTTGTTGCCCATGTGTTCTTGATTCGATGTGGTCAAGGTTGTGAACAATAGAAATTCTTCAATTGTTAATACAACATGTATGAAAGAACTTGATGTTCAATCGCCTTCCTTAGGCTATCTACTTTTGGGTCACTACTTGCAGAGGATTTTCTCAAAGTCTAATAAAAGTCTAACGCCAAGAAGCAAAGATTGATATACGCCATCACCATGTGGGCCATGAGTGTGTGAAATAATTTGATCTTCTTGGATTTGATGGAAGCTTGTGAATTCCCAAAGATATTTTTATTCCAAAGGCGCAGAGTGTTTATAATGGTTTTGAGCTTGTAGTACATATAATGTCCATAATTACTGTGAGTAGATTCTAGTGGGCAGTTTGCCAAGATAAGTTCAAGAAATTAGAATGTTTGGCCCAGAAATGTTCAAAACAGAAGGGTTTTTGACCCCAAGTGTCAAAGGTGGCTTGAATCATCACTGGAAGAATTAATTAGTGAACATGCAAGTGGGTATTGTGTAACCATAGGTTCATGCATATGAATCAGTCTAGCCTTATGAGAACCACGATGCCATGTCCAAATATCATTAGAGGTAGGTAAGCCATAGAGGTTGTATTGTGTAATGATGTTCCTAAAATAGCATTGTGTAAGTTGTGCTAGTCCATGGAGCTCTGGATGTAGCATTCCTTAGAGCAACATGTAAGATTGAAATCTCCTCCATACATCCAAGGACATGTGTGTAGTTGACCAACAAGGTCATGTACTTCCTAGATGAACTGGGTCTTATTGTTTCTAGCAACACCATATACACCCGTAAAGTGCTAAATAAAGTTGTCATCATAGTTATGAATATTGATGGATATATTGTGGTCTCTGATGTGGATATCAAAAGTGTGACACCCAACGCTACAACAAGCAAGATAACTCAAAACCAAATTATGGAATTAAAACTAAACATCCAGGTTACCATAAAACACAGGAAATTAAAACCGATTTCATCAAACCATAGGAGTCACGAGATAATACACACGAGTCCACAAAACCCACATGTATTATATATCACCTACCAAAAACAGTATACAAGATATTGTTCACTGGCTCTCAAGCCATATCTTGTCACCCAAGGTGACCTATTCATATACATATATGCCATCTCTATACAACAATGGGCACAAAGCCAAAACCTCATATCGATACATACAACAAAAACCTCCCCAAACACCTGAGAGTACATGGATGACACATAGGACTCTACTTCTATACACAAGCAACATATCCAACCTTTCAACATCTATTGATTCTCTTGCTTCTCAATACTAACAACATGATCTCTACTTCCTCATGCTCGATCAGCTAAAAGATGTGGAAATCCACAAGGTGAGACCAAACATCCCAGTGAGAGATATATCTCTCCACCAAAGTCTATTAAAAGCACAAATAAGCTAAGCAGATAGAACAATGTACTAAGCAGGTAGAAAAACATATTAAGCAGGTCGAACAACATACTAAGTAGGTAGAGTAGATTCAACTAAATGATATGTATTAAATAGATAAAATAGATTTAAGTAGTAGATCAAGTTATATTATAAAAGGGAATATGAAGAACATGTATAACAACTGACTTCTCTTATTATCTTATAATTCAAGAAATTAGTAAAAAGATAAGGCAAAGGGGCTCAACCAATGTTCTTTGTATTTAACCCCAAGCAAGATATACTATACGGTTGTGTAATGTCTTTTATTATTGCTCGAGGATTTGACTCGTACCACCCAAATCCAGTCGACCACTGCTAAGTCAAAATCGGTGCCATACAAGGTCGAATAGTAGGGCCAGAATCCACGACCTCTCCACACCTCTTGGTCAGCACAAGAGAAACACCACAAAGACATACCAATCAACTACAAAAGATGACATATAGTCAATAGAAGCATTAACCTACGCATGGTCATCCATATAAAAAACCTAGCCCACCTTGGTACTGGAAATGACGCTAGAAGAACAGGCTCACGCATGGCCATTCTTAAAAGTAAGAGTGGCTCACGAATGGTCATCCATATCACAAGGAGATCGACTCACGCATGACTATCTCACACAACCTGTAATTGTGGACACAAGGAGATACCTCAACTTGCACCCTTGCATATTCAAAGATATGTGCTCTGAGTTATACTCGTTTCACCAATCTAGCAATTAGAGCTGACATTGGAAAGGATCTATGGCACAGTGCACCTACATGATTAGGGTTCCACTTGATTAGTTAGCCAATTGGGTGACTTTTAGCATCAGTCAAGTTACAATGTTTAAAGCCAGAACAAACTCTACAAGGAAGAAGGTAAATTGCAACTCCAGAAGACATAAAATGTATAAAGTGTGAAATTGTCACACAATCACCACATGATACTAAAATCTATGACATTCACAAGGCCAACACCAATGTTACACATCATTGTGGGATATCAATCCCTTAATCACATCACTTGAGGAAATCACCTCTCAAAGAATCAAACCATCACCAGGTCATAGGACCTATCACATTAAACCCTACATGAGCTTCATCATATTATGCCTCATTAGTGTTTGTAAGCACCAGACTGTATCATATAATCACCACCACAACATACACAAGCCATGGCATACATATCACCTGCAAGGTTAGGGGCATATAAACAGGAAATATAAAGTAGTAAATCAGATTACCATCTCAATAGGGAGAAAGAAAACACATCATACATCTCATCATTAGGGTTAGGGCTCCATGCTTAACCGTTAGGGTTTTGTAGGTACATCAAATCATTAAACCCTAAATATGGAACCTCCCATATTCTTGGAACACTTTAGGGGTTAAGAATCATGATTAGGGTTAAGAAAATGACTATCCACACAACACTACATGTGGCTTATACATTGCTTATAGAAGTGTATTGATTGATTACTCAAGCATGTGTCTCAACCATCAATCAACCATGTGTCGCGACCACCCACCAACATGGGTCGCGACCATCAACCATCTGTGGTGTCTCGACCATGACCAACACCATGATGTCACAACCGCGACACACCAGGGAGGGCATGTATCAACCTTAAACCACACCATGGGTTGTGACTAAACAAAAGATAGATCAAACATTGCAACTGACAAGGGCAAGGGTCACTAACATCATAAGATCTTATAACTCTTCTGAAATAGAAGCAAGGTCCAAACTAAGTCAGGGAAGGTATCTCAACCAAACGACAAACCATCATCTCAACCGATACCACGAAAGGATCAAGGTGTAATGACCACCAAGGGTCAAACCACCACCAAGAACAAGTATAATCATCAAACCAATGGTAACCAAGATCAAAACAGAGGTAATCCACAACTAAAACAAAAGAGAACAACATGGAACACCACCTTCCTCATAAAGGAAAATGTCTCCCAAAATCAGTCATAAAAAACCCTAATACTTGCATCAGGAAACAACCATGAAAAGGGATCTCAAAAAAGGAGATAATCAAGTTAAACCACACAAAAATAGAACACTCGATCATCATGCATGCAGCCAAAACTGAGGTCAAGGGATAGGGGAAAAACATCATTGCACCACAACCACCAAAATTGGGTATAAAACTAGGGTTTCAGATTCCATCCAAACCAAGCGTGAACTCAACATCAACCAGGTTCTAGAGTCTAACATCATCTACCAACATGTTAAGGAAACATTTTAGAGAGAGAAAATAGTAACATGCATGTAGAAGAAGTGCATTAATAGAGAAGGTTAAGAGTTATATAACCCGCCTGAAAGAAGGTCACTCCAAGGGTTACAAGATCCAAACACATGTTCCCAAGGATGATGAAGCTCCACCAAAAGCTCCAGCCCTAGATATAAGAACACCTCAAGAAAGATAAGACACCATAGTCAAAGATTGCCCAAGGAAAGAGAGCAAGAATCTCAAGGCCGAACCAAAAGAAAGAAGGGGGAAAAGAGAGAAGAAACTTCCTCTCACTTGGGTGTCTCCTTGTCAAAACATGGCCTATGACCCCTTGTGAGGAGGAGTTTACTCTCAAGAATGACCACTATGTCAAAACATGGTCTAAGGCTAAGAAAAGGGAAGAGGATGGGGGTAGAAGATCCAAGGAAAATACCATAAAGGAAAGATAAACACTTACCAAGGTAGAAGATGATCAAGGGTCACCGCAAGCACCACATACAAGGTTGATCCTACTTCAAGGTGCCAAGAACAACAACTCCTTGCTCCACCAAGCTCCAAGATCATCCTAGCAAGGAAGGAGAAAGAAGATAGTGGAAAAAGGTCACTTACATGGAGAGAAGAGGGCTTATATAGCAAATGAGAAAGAGGTAGGGAAAGAGATGAGGTGTCAACAAGACATGGCTCCAAAGGGACACTTGTTCACCTAAGAAACTAACGTGCTACCACTTAAAACTCACATGAATGACATGATGATACAGTATATGTTGGGTCTCGACCCACTTGGGTCACCCTCATAGCCACAACCATAAACCACCATGGAACACCATCCATGGTCGAGACAACACCACCAAACACAGCAAGGTCACGACACACAAGGTCACCAAACCCTTCCTAGGTCGAGACACTCTATACAAGGGAAACTATCTCAGCCAAAGATCACCCAAAACCATCTTGGTCGTGACCACAAAACCTAGAAGGGTGTCTCGGACACGACACCCACAAAACAACCCCTGGGTCGCAACATAGGTCGCTACACCCACAAGGTACACAAACCCTAGAAACCCTAATCACCCAAGGTGATTTCACCACTCTACCAAAGCTTAAATAAGGCACCACAACCTCTCTCAAGAAGACAAGAGAGAGAAGGAACATTCTAGAGGTAACAAATTGCAAGATAACTGGTGTGATTGTGCACGCATGTGTGATCTTTCAAATTTATAAGGTTCCCCAAACTAGGTTCACTCACAACACTAAAATATGCTCCCGCAAGCGCACATGATCATGTTATAGCATAGATGAGAGGCAAGAAATGGGGATCAAACCACAGGGATAGAGGGGTAAATAGAGCTTAATTGGTGTTGGATACATTCCTAAAGTGGAGATTAGGGTTGAAGGGTTTAAAAGGGGTTTTGGTTTGATTACACTAAGCAAGCAGGCAAGTAAAGGCAGTATGAAAACTATATTACCAAAAACTAGGTTATCCTAAGCACGCTAGGTCTAAGAAATTAGATTAAGCAATCAACTAAATAAGAGTAAGATGATCTACACTATTCTAACAAATCAATTAGCAACTAAGAACTAAGCTAAACACTAGAGCAAGTAAGAATCTAGGTTAACCCTAATTGGCAAGACTAAGCAATTGACTAGAATGAACAAAGGCAATTAATCTAAACTAGCATTAACAAGCAAGAAGACTAAGGTGGGTTTCAAGTAATGGATTGGATAGGTGGGCCATTTGGGAATGTGATTTGATATTAGTTGGGGGATGTCAACAATGCATGCAAATCTCACAAATCAATCTAGATTACCAAACCAAACAATAAGGCGAGTGCTATTAGAATGTACCCTATAATACTAGTTGGAGAACTAGGGTTAGGTGTAATTCTAGTAGGACTTGTCAAGTCTAGGCTTCTAAGGTAAGTGGTACTAGGGAAATTGAGAGCCAAGGATAGAAATGGGAGTAGAGATGAGGGTTTTTCACCTCATGTTACTTGCCATCTAGCCTTTAGGAAGCTCTAGGCAATTGCACTAATCACACTTATACTAGCTACTTAGATCTCACACTCACTTGTAGAAGAAGGGAGATGTATGTTGGAACAAAGGGGGCTAGCTAGGGATCCATTAATTGGACCTAGGAACCATTCCTAAGATTTCTACATACATTCCAATTCCTCCTAGAAGCTAAGTGTCATCAAACATCACAAAGCAAGCAATTTATGTTTAAGAGCAAAAACCACATGCAAGATAATGGGAAATGATATAGAAGCAAAGGCAATCATCATAGAATGAAATTATGTTTATTACAAGTTATTTTCCCCCAACATAGTATCAAAGTCACATTTTAACCCCAAATAGCCCACCACTAGGGGCTTAGCTAGACATAATCAAAGAAAAGATAAAAGAAAGGGGAAGAAGGGGATAGGACTCCATGAAGCTCGAAGTAGATCCTTCTCCTTCACCTCCTAGCTACTGTAGGGTGACCTACCTCATCCAAGGTGGATGATGGGCATGAGAATGAAGGGGATTATGGTAGAAAACCTGGAAAACTAGGTTTCTATGGTGGAAATGAGGTGGCAATGGTCGGTGGAGAGCATAAATGCAAGGAAATTGTAATGAATGCTCAAGAGTGGGTGGAGAGGAGTAATGGCAGCTAACCTAGTGTTGTGGCCGCCACCCATGTATATATAGGTGGTAGTGGAAGCACTAGGGTAAGTAGGGGCATTGCTGGAAAAATAGTACAGAAAATGGTAGGGTTTAGGTGGTAGCACGGCCGTGGTGGGCAACACGACTGTGGTGCGTAGAGGTGGGACCGTGGTGGTGTGGAATGGTCATTCCAAGAAAGTGGAAAAATCACAGGTTGAAGTGGTGAAATGGAGGCCGGTAGCACAGTCGTTATGGGCAACACACCCGTGGTGGAAGCTAGGTAGAACGGTCATGCTGGGTAGCACGACCGTGGTGGTTGAGTTGGAGGTGAAGTCATTCCCTTCAGCACACCCATTTTGTCTTCAGCTAGCACGACCATGCTGGGTATCACGATTGTTTTGGGGCTTCATGGCACGGCAGTGCTGAGTAGCACGGTTGTGGTGGTTGAGTTGTTGTAGCTTGCAAAATTTGGGATTTTGCCTATAACTTGTGCATTGGACAACATGGCCATTCGTTGGCACCACGGCCATACTGGGGTCTTCAGTTGCAAAATCAACTTCAATCTTCATGATCAATGGACTTCTTTGCTTGATGTCAAACCTTGGCCATTAGGGGTAGGTTGATGGAGCTTTGGGGTCTTTTTTGGACCCCTCCATGAGTGGAGGAACCCTAGAACTCCTTCCTTCTCTCTCATCCATCCAAAGCATGATCTAAGTACCTGAAAAGTATGCAAAGAACGTCCATAAGTGCATTTGACAATAATACACATATTGGAGAATTTAACTTGCATTCTACTATGTTTAGATGTGAATCACGTACATATCAGTGAAAAATGATTGATGCAACATCGAATGGGTTGATTAAAATGATTAGAATATGAATGATAGAATGATTTGATGAATTTAGAAGATTTTTGAACTTGAAGGACCCAACACGACCATGCTGCCATGGAATGGTTGTGCTAGCATTGTGCATATCAACATGGAATTTTTGAGTTTTGGGCATGGGTAGCACGACTGTGCTGGCCACCACGTCTGTGCTGGAACCTCGCCAGAATGGCTGTGCTGGCCCAGTCCCAATTTTTAAGTTGCTCAATTTTGCCTGACCCAAAGCTCATTCTTGCGACCCAGAACGGCCGTTCCGCGTGAGTGGCGATTAGGGTGACCTCCATTCACCCCCAAATCACCTCCTCTTGCTCCCAAACTTTGGATTTGAGTTCCCCTTGGTCCCCAATCACCTTCCCTAACCTCAATATCCATTTCCACCCTCCATTACCATCTATTTCTCCATCTCCAAGGAGAATCTTCCCCTACAACCCCGAAGCACATTTGGTGTTGTTCTTGCTCATTTTTTATCGAAGATCCTTTCAAAGATGAAGGGCATGGGCAAGGAAATTAGGAATGGGGTAGAGAAGATGATGGACATCCTCACCGGAGGCAAAAGCTACACCAAGCGGGCCTCCAATGAGTTGCAGCAGTCCCACACTACACTGTCACCATCAAATTCAATTTTGCAATCACTCCTACGGTTGGCATCGACGAGTGCATCACGACACCACTCCTCCTCTAGCGGCCACATGTCAGATCCTAGCTACAACAACCCTGACGAAGAAGAGGAGGAAGAAGAAGAGATGGAGCATATTGTTGATTAGGTGGACATTGACGCACCGGCCTGAGAGAGGAGGGCCAAGAAGGCTACTTACAAATCATCTTCACGACCTCCATGCCCAACTCCGGCGAGACACTCCATGTCATCGACACAACCATGCACCACTCAACAGCCCATTAGGCGTGGATTGGTGATTGAGGAAGAGGCCGAAGATGCACCGATCTAGATGGTGCCCTTGACCAAGGTCAAGGTCACACACATATGAGGAGGTAGATGACCCTGAGAGCGAGGAGATGGAAGATGAGCCAGTGGACTTTTTGTCTAATCTAGAGGAGGACAAGATGAAGTGGGTTGGAAAGCAACCTGAGGGAAGTGCTTATGGGAGAGACACAACAAGAAAAGTATTCGCGAGACCCATGTACCCCGAGTGTTTGATAAGGAGGGTAATTCCTACTAGGTATGCATGTAAAACAACCATGCAGGCACTAGGAATCAAATATGCATTCAAAGGTCATTTGGAACTTTATGGGTTGTACAAGATTTTCATTGAGGTTTAAGAAACCTTCTTGGAGTTAACTCATGATTTCTTTGCAATTTTGTAAAGGGTACAATACCAAGGTGAAGAAGCCACCAAGTTTGAGTTGAATGACTCAACACATGTGCTTAAAGTTTCCCAAATCAATGCTATCTTTGCCTCCAATTTAGAAATGGCAAAGAATTTCAATGAGGGTATGCTTTACAAAAATGGGAAGGTAGATTACTCCAAGATGTGGAAGGTTATTACTGGTCAAGAAACTTTTTTTTACAGGACAATCCAAGACCAGCAAGATTTACAATTCCTTCATGAGATATCTACAGAAGGTCCTAGCAAACACCTTATTTAGCCATTATAACAATCAAGGTTATTGTTCACAAAAAGATTTTTTTGTGATGGCCATAGTAACAAGTAAGGGATTTGTAAACTTTGGAGCCATGGTGATTGACCACTTGAAGACAATCCCCTCTAATAGTAAAAATCCATTCATCATGGGGGGGATTATCACCACAATGACAAAGGCAGTGGGCTGCAATTTAGATGGGCTTACCAAGGTAGAAGGAAGCAAATATGTTGATCTAAACTATCTTGCTAGGTCCCAAATGATCTCCCTCAAAGATAGCAAAATCTTTTATGTTATAAACCCCAGATACCTTGGCATGACTTTGGAACTCCCATACCATACTACCCCCTTGCTCATGGATGTAGGGCCACCGATAGATTTCCTAAGATTGATAGCACAGTGGGAGGAGGAACACCCTAGAGAAGGATATAGGGGACCACCGGTGGATTTACCTGAAGGAGGAGAGACCAATGTGCCTGAGCAGCAGTGCATACTTGAGCATCAACGCCGCACACGGCCGAGATTTGAGGATTTTGATGTGCAACCACCTCTAACAAATGCATACGACATGTCATCCATTCATGCATAATTGGAGACGATTCAACAGACACAACAGGACACATGGTTAGATCAGCAGCAGATGCATCATCAAATCAACCACATGTACCAGTACAACATGCGCAGGTGTAGAGGAACCCCCAATGGGGGGGAGGATTTCTGGGGAGGACTCTCTGGTTACCAGGAGACATACCTGCCTCCACATGCAGAATACTGGGGCCACTATTACCAGCATCCACCTCTGCATTCAGGCCCACCACAGGATCCCACACCGCCAGAGTAGTAATTTCTACCCTATCATTCCTAAGCTTTAGTTTCATGTTGAGGACAACGTGATTCAAAAGTTTGGGGTGGTAGGGTGGTATGCCCTCTTTCTTAACTTTATTTTGTTGATGTCTATATCACTTGATCCCTATTTAGTTTTTGATTTACCTTTTTAATATATATTTCCTTTTGCTTGCATCCATGCATACATGTAGCTCAATTTCATGCATTTTTGCGTATTTGTTCAAAATTTTTGCTCTTTTTGCTCCTCCATGTCATGCATTGCATTCTCATGTAAAGTTTGGTAATTTTTATGTGTTTTTAATTAGGATTTGTTGCTTTATGTTTTAATTTCCCTAAAGTTAGGTCTAGATGTGATTGAATGCAAATTGGCACCATTTTGGCCAATTTTGCCCAAACTTGAACGTTCTTGCCAAAAAGCATGTTTTGACTTAATCTTCACTGTTTGAAATGAAAATTTTGCTCCTTGACAAATGCATGCCATTTTCTTAGAGTTTATTGCTACATGGTCTTGATTGTTGAATTTTTACATGTGTATCACTTCTCTCAAGATTGTGAATGTTTCAGTTGAATTGTGAATTGAGCAAGCTATAAATGCTTAGAGCCTATGGAATCGCTTGATATAAATGTGAATCTCATGTTGTTAAATCATGTGGTGTGATATCATTTGATTAAGTGTTAGATTAGCTTTCAACCAGGAAATCTTATGTTGAGGACTACACTAATGATCCCCCTTTGACCGACTCTTCTCTCACCATCTTCATACCCCTCTGCCTCATGAAAAGATGCCTTAGAGCACATATTCAGCCTTGGCCACCTCTAAAAGTTTGGGATGGCCATATCTACATCTCCCCACTTCAATCTATCCACCATATGCCCTACCTACACCAAGGGCAAAAGAGAAGAAAAGAAAAAGCAAAATAAATAAATAAATAAAAAGATGCTCCTATTTAAGAGCATCTAAATAAAGAAAAGATGAGTGTTTAAAAGCACTCCAAAATCTTACCACAATCCTTTCTTCCATTTTCATACCCATTGAGCTAGAAAATATCAAATCTAGCTCACTTTACCCTTTCTACAGCCATGTGGTCATTTGGTGTGGTTTGAGGCATAATATTGAATGCATGAAAGTAAAACAACTCTCCTAGTCATCTTTGATTAACGCCAACATGAAACGATTTACCCAGAATGATATGAAGGACATATAGAAAGTTTGTGTATTATATGCTTTATATTTGAAGTTTGTATGCTCAGTGCTCATTTCATGATTGGTATGTGAAAGAGGAGAGGAGAGAGGTGGAACACATGCACTTAGTCACTTCCAAGACCATTTAGTCAATAATCACCTTTTGCTGTGTATTTTTCATTCTTGTTTGTTGAAATAAAACTGAAGAGAGAGAGAGTTGGAGCGTACTTGAGGACAAGTACATTTTACGTTTGGGGGGGTGATGCAACCCTATTTTAGGGTCTCTCAACTTTCACCCGTCTCACCTATAAAATTATCAAAACGAAAACAAAACTATCAAGCACAAGTGTGCGTGTGTGTATTCTTAGAATCGTGTGAAAACAAGTAAAAGTATCAAAAAGAGAAGGTTGGGTGAAAAAGTTCCCAAACCTATGTGGGTTGCCTCCCACTAGCGCTAAATTTAACACCTTCAGCCGGGCTTATTGATTCTTGACTTCATTCATCCTTGTGGGTTTCCTAAAGCATCTTTGAAGTAAATGTCTCTCTCATGTGCATTCAAGCACATCTCCTCATCAATATGATGTTCCTCTACTAGCATCATGATATCAAAACTTTGATTGGATTTGTTCGGACCTACTTCCACAATTGATTTCAGCCTTTGACCATTCACGGTAAATTCTTTAGCTCCTTCTTTATCACAAATCAACACAACTCCGGATGGATACACCTTTTTTATGAGATAAGGCCCTTCCCATCTAGAACAAAGTTTTTCAGGAAAGAACTTCGTCCTTGAGTTATACATCCATACCCATTTTTTGGGCTCAAAGTCTTTCTTCTTGATCATCTTATCATGTAGAAACTTTGTTCTCTCCTTGTAGAACTTGGACAATTCGTAAGCTTCATGTCACATCTACTCTAATTCATTTAGCTAAAACTTCCTCTTCATCCCAACATTCTCACCAACAAATTCCATGGCCTTCAAAGCCCACAATGCCTGATGTTGCATCTCAACTGGTATATGAAAACTTTTGCAATAAACAATCTCGGTGTGGTGCCAATCGTGGCTTTGTATGTAGTTTTATAACCCCATAAAGCCTCATTGAGACGTAATGACCAATCCTTGCGGTCTGGTCTCACCGTCTTCTCTAGAATTAGCTTTATCTCCCGATTGGCTAACTCAACTTGACCACTTGTTTGGGGGTGGTAAGGAGTAGACACACGATGATTCACCCTGTGTTTCTTAAGAAAGCCTTCAAAAGTACGATGGATGAAGTGACTCCCCCCATCATTAATAATTGCTCTTGGAATACCAAACTGGATAAAGATATTTGATTTCAAAAAATCACACACCACTTTGTGATCATTGGTTCTTGTTACAATAGCCTCAATACACTTTGACACATAATCCACGACAACCAAAATGTAGACATATCTGAAGGAGGGAGGGAATGGATCCATGAAGTCAATCCTCCAAACATCAAACACCTCCACCACAAGAATGGGTGATAAAGGCATCATGTCCCTCTTAGAGATAGTGCCCACCTTTTGGCACTTCAAATATCATTTGCAAAATTCATGAGAGTCTTTAAACAAGGAGGGCCAATAGAATCCACTTTGGAGAACCTTGGCATCCATGCACTTTCCACCAAAATGACCTCCAAATACTCCAGAATGGCACATAGATAGAATTTCTTGCTACTCCATCTCTAGAATACATCTCCTTATTAGTTGGTTGAGGCAATATTTGAAAAGATGAGGATCATCCCAAACATAATTCTTTACCATAGCAAACAACATTTTGCTTTCCTCCCTTGTCCATGTGCTTGGTATCCTTCCACTAGCTAAGAAATTAGCTATATGTTTGTACCATGGCCTTTGAGTGGATGAGAGTAGGAAGAGTTGTTCATGCGACATTGTTTCTTTGATTCTACTTGTATCATCAAAGGGTGCTTCAATTCGGGAGAGATGGTTAGTGACAAAATTTTCCACTCCCTTCTTGTCCACAATCTCAATATCAAACTCTTGAAACAACAAAATCTAATGGATCAACCTTGGCTTTGAGTCTTTCTTCGCCATGAGATACTTCAATGCAACATGGTTCATGTATATCACTACCTTGTTTTGCAAAAGATATGATCGAAATTTTTCAAGAGCAAAGATAACCGCAAGTAACTCTTTTTCTGTAGTTGTGTAGTTCCTTTGTGCTTCGTCTGGAGTCTTGCTAGCATAATAGATGGCATGTGGAATCCGACCAACTCTTTGGCCCAGCACAACCCCTACTACCATGTTGGATGCATTAGTCATGATATCAAATGGCAAAGAGAAATCTGGGGGTTGCATTATAGAATCAGAAATGAGCTTTTGCTTCAAGTGGTTGAAGGCTTCAACACACTTGTCATCAAAGTGAAATTCAACACCTTTTTCCAATCAATGACATATAGGCCTTGAGATTTTGCTAAAATCCTTGATTAAGTGTCAGTAGAAACCTGCATGTCCCAAGAAAGACTGGACATGTCTTATGGTAGAAGGAATGGTAAGAGTAGAAATGAGGCCCACCTTGGCCCTATCAACCTCAATACCGTCTTTTAAAACCTGATGACCCAAAACTATGCCTTTGGGCACCACAAAGTGGCTCTTTTCCCAAGATAGCATGAGGAAAACCTTGACACATCTCTCAAGAACGACAACCAAGTGGAGCAAACACTATCAAAGGTCTTACCAAAAATTGAGAAATCATCCATGAACACTTACAAGTGATGAATCAAAGCATATCGGCGAAGATTGAGGTCACACATCTCTGAAAACTAGAAGGGGCATTACACAACTCAAATGACATTCTCCGGTAGGAAAAAGTGCCACTAGGGTAAGTGAATGTCATCTTTTCTTAGTCTGCAAGATAAACAACAATCTGGAAATACCCGGAGTATCCATCAAGAAAGCAATAGAAACTCTACCCTACCAACTTCTCTATAATCTGATCAAGAAATGGAAGCGGAAAGTGGTCCTTCTTAGTCTTATCATTGAGATTTATGTAGTCTACACACATTCTCCATTTGGACTGTTCTCTAACAAGCATCATCTCACCATCATCATTCTCTGCCACTGTGATCCCGCCCTTCTTTGGTACAACTTGGATGGGACTCACCCATGTGCTATTAGAAATCAGATAAATAATTCCAACATCTAACAACTTCACAACCTCTTGGGTCACAATTTCCTTCAATTTTGGGTTCAAATGCCTTTGCATTTGGTGGGTTGGCCTTGCATCATCCTCCAAATAGATCCTATGCACACAAATGGAGGGGTCAATACCCCTCAAATCAGCAATGGACCATCCAATGGCCCGAATGTTCTTTAGGACTTTCATCAATGCCTCTTCTTGCTCTAGAGAGAGAATAGAAGAACTCGATAGGGTGTTATTGGAACCTATAAAAGCATACTTCAATCCTTCAGGGAGTGACTTGAGTTCAAGAGTTGGAGGTTCTTCAAGAGAGTTGTTCAATGGCCCAGAAATTGATGGGAGGTCCTCGCTTGCAACCACCAAGGCTAGCTCGTTCACTTCATCATCTTCATTATTATCATCAGGGAACTCAACAATGGGTTCTAAACCTCTATCTTGAGTGGTAGTCTGAATCCACGCATGTAGGCACTCTTCCAAAATCTCATCAAGGCATTCAACAAGATAACAATCTTCTTCTATGGCTCCTATCACCTTGGTTGTAGCTGAAGACTTGAAGATGTTCAACTGGATCTTCATGTGCATGAATGTCACGTACATGGTACCAATTCTCATGTGGATCACTGTGTCAGCTGTAGCTAAGAAGGGCCTCCCTAAGATGATAGGTACTCTTCTTATGTCCTTTTCCATATCTATCACAATGAAGTCAGTGGGGGAAAAACACATGAGTCTCGTCATCAAGTCTAACTAGCACATCATCAACTACCCACTGATGTCATAGAGGGAGAACCATCGAAGAGCGAAGTTCATCTTCTTCCATTTTCACCCATTTGATGAGGAAGATCTCAACGCCCAACTATTTCTATTGAAAGAAAGAACTGAGGGAGAAGGTTCGATATAATTGAATGACTGAAAGGGGAGGGTCAAACTCACACCCTCTAGGCGTCTTCACTGATCGGTCGGCCAACTGTAAAGTACAATGAGCTAGACCTAATTGTCCCATTTGGAGCTCAGTAAACACATCATATGTCATTAAGCTTATGCTAGAACCCAAGTCTAGAAGGGCTTGGTCTATGCGGTGTGCCCCAATGAAACATGAAATGATGAGACCACCGAGGTCATTCCTCTTTCTCAGCATGGCGTGTTGTATAATTGAGCTCACTTGCTCGGCGAGCTTAACCTTCTTGGGTGTTCTCCCCATTGTTTTCCTTTTAAATGTGAACAAATCTTTCAGAAACTTGGCATAAGAATGGATTTTCTTGACCGCATCAAGCAAGGGAATGTTTATCTTCACTTGTTTGAAGGTTTCCATGATGTCTTTAGTATGTTTCTTCTTTCTTCTCTCAACATAAGGCTCCTCAAGAGCATCAAGAAATGGGGGGAGTTGGGCTCCCAATCGGCTCAAATCAACAGAATCATCAATTGGAATCACGGTATCACTGCTTTCTATCACAATATCACTGCTCGGTGCCACGGTATCAACTCTAGTTCCTGTCACAGTATCATCAATCTGGATCTCAATATCAACATGTCCAATCACAATATCTCCTCTATCCTCATTGGATGCCCTATCAACAACAATACCACATGGTTTCTCTAATATCTGACCACTCCTCAATACAGTCACTGCCTTCACATGCTCATGGGTAGTGGAAGAAGAGGCTTGTGGAGGGGGTTGAGGCTGTTGAGGTGGTGGGGTGAGTTGGGATTTTAAAGGATGAACTGTGGTTGTGGTTATTGTGGTTGGGGGTGATATTACGGAGGGGGATGTTGGTATGAGTAAGGTGGAGGTGGAGCATTTTGATAATTGATAGAAACTTGAGGAGGTGGTGGAGCATATGGGTTTGGTGGTGCTTGATATGAAGGTGGAGCATATGAACTTTGAGCATTTCCTATGAAAGTGCCATCATTGTTCGAATTTGGCATTGGTCGAGATGGGAGTCTCCCTTCCTCCCTTCTAGCAAGTGAAAGTGATATTTGGTCCAATCATTTCTCAAGACGGTTAATGGTCTACCCATGAGAGGACACATCTTTCTTCTCATCCAAACTTGTCAATCTCCCAGGAACTTCATCATCAAATTTTGAGCTATATCTTGGCCTTGGCTGCCCTTGTCCTTGATTGTAACACCCCTGACCTAAGTTATGAACTAACCCTAGGTGTTTTGCTTAAAATTATGATTAAAGGCTTGTGGTTAACCCTTTATATGTCATTAAAGCTTTAGAAGAATCTATATTTTCATTTCTGCCCTTTTTGAACAATGTTGTAAGATTGTTTTGTTTAATAGGGACCCATGTGCAAATTACTCAATTAGAGGGGTTAACTTGAAAATTTCACATGTTAAGATGTTCCTATGATGATGAGACATCATAAGAATGAATATGATGTGGTGATATGGATTCCCCAAGCTTGGGCACCAAAATATAGCTTGTAGAGCAATCCTTGTACTTTAAAACCTAGTTTTGGTGTAAAGTGCAATTTACCCAAAACATAGGGTGCAACATGTAAAATATACCCTCTAGAGTACCTCTCATGCTTTTTAGCATCAAGTGGAGTAAAGAAAATGAGGGGGGCACCTCATTTGAGTAACCATATAAGAAGGATAATCATTGTAATTGGATAATCAAGATGTATGCAAAATGACCCTTATATATGTATGACTTAATAAAGTGTTTGGCTTCTTTTCCTATAAACCAAGGTTGAGAGATAAGTTTGCATGTTATAAGAAGGGAGTAACGTGGCAAAGAAGTAGGAGAGGGGCGTGGAGGATATAGATGTAAAAGAGAAGAAGTATTTATCATTGCCTTGGAAATATGCCCAAAAATATATAAGCAAGCTCTTTCCACAATCAAGGGATCGTTCCCTTCATTTCCTCTTCTCATCCTTTTTCTTTGGGCCGACTAAGGAGGAGGTTAGGAGAAGAGGAGGACGACCAAGTTGATCTAGGTAAGTTTGGTCATCTTCTAGCTCGGATTCATGGAGGAAATTCCATTACAAGGTTGGTTTGCTAGTATTCCTTACACAACTCTTGCTTCTAGCCATCTTCTCCATCCAATTCTTGAAGAAAAGACCTTGGATGACCCCTGGAGCTCAAGCCACCATTAAAGCTACGGAGCTTGGAGCTCTAGATCAGATTATAAGGCGGGTTTTATAACTCTAAACCCTTAAACTTTGTTATACATCTTTCTTTCTTGCAAAAGTAGTTTGTTCTTCTTTCCCCCATCCTTCCTTGCTTTCTTACAACAAAAACCACGAAGAACAGACCTTGATCTGGAGGTAGAAAAATATGGGCATTATTACCAATGTTACTTTATCAAACGATCTTGCCCCCCCCTTTTGGCCAAACGGTTTGGGGCAAACGGTTTGCAAAACCGTTTGAAGGGCAAACGGTTTCACAAGGTCGGTTGGAGAAAACGGTCTCCAAGACCATTTGGTTGAGTTGACCAAGCATTGACCGTTTGAGATTTCTGTTCATAATTATGTAGGTTAATAACCCTCCAAATTTGAGGGATTAACTTCCAAGGAATCATGAGTTAAAGGCTAATCAATTAGGTAAACCTAATTGGATTAAGTGCTGATTTTCAACCTGATTAACTTGACCTTTTTGGGCAAACGGTTTCAAAACCATTTGAGGGCGTTGACCGTTTGAGATTACTGTTCATAATTATGTTAGTTAATAACCCACCAAATTTTATGGGTTAACTCCCAAGGAATCGAGAGTTGAAGGCTAATCAATTAGATAAACCTAAATGGATTAAGTGCTGATTTTTCAGCTTGATTAATTGAACGTTTTGGGCAAACGGTTTCAAAACCATTTGAGGGCATTGACTAAGAGTTTAACGTTTGAGATTTCTGTTAATAATTATGTTGGTTAATAACTCACCAAATTTTATGGGTTAATTCCAAAGGAATCATGAATTGAAGGTTAATCAATTAGGTAAACCCTAATTGGATTAAGTGCAGACTTTCAACTTGATTGATTTGACTTTTTGGGTTTTATTGCCCAAACGGTCTCAAGACTGTTTGGGGGTCACCCAAGACCGTTTGAAGGTCTAGGGTCAAGTATGGATATGTGTTTGAAGATCCAAAGATGTGGTATGAACCCTAATTGGCTAAGTGCTGATTTTGCAAGTGATGAGTTGATTGTTTTGGGTTGATTGGCCCAAACGGTCTCAAGACCATTTGGGGATCACCCAAACTGTCTCAAGACCATTTAGGGATCACCCAAGACCGTTTGGAGGTATGGGGTTAAGTATAGTTGACCAATTCAAGGTCCAAAGGTACACAATTACAAAGCAATCAATTGTTGATTTGATGATCAACTCAATAGCTCAAACCCTAATGATTTTTCACTAGAATCTAAGGGTTGGGTGAGCCAAACGGTCTCAAGACCATTTGGAACTCATCCAAACGGTCTCAAGACCGTTTGGATGTCACCCAAGACCGTTTAGAGGTCTAGGGGTGAGTATGGTTAAGCAATTGATGATCCAATGTTACTAAGTTAAAATGTAATCAATTGTTGATTTGGTGATCAATCCAATGATCCAAACCTTAATTGATTGACTTGGATTTTGATGATATGATGGGAAAACGGTCTCAAGACCGTTTGTAGGTCATCCAAACGACCTCAAGACCGTTTGGGGTCAGGTCATACCCAATTTGGATGATGGTTCTATGATTTCAAAGTAACTAGTCTTACATTGATTAGTATTGAAGGATGATCGATTCCAACCCTAATCCAATCCATCCAAACCCTAATTGGTGATCAATTGAGGATTAATTGAGGGTCACATCAGTTTAGTATTAACTTAATTGGGTCAATTGATAAATGGTTAACCATGGCATGAACGATTGAGGGGTTCAACATTGAAAACCCTAACTCAATTGGAAGTGTTAATACACTTTTTGGTCCATGCAGTTTTGAGGGTGTTTGGACCAAACGGTCTCAAGAATGTTTGAGACCAAATAGTCTCAAGACTGTTTGGGACCAAACGGTCTCAAGACCGTTTGGTGGTCACGCGGTTTCAAACCATTTGGAGGTTGAAAGTGGAAAACCGTTTGGGGTCTTTTAAGGTCAAGATTGCTTAATGCTTTAAAGGCTTAGATGGTTTAATGATTGATTGATCTAAATCCTAATGATATCTAAAGACATTAAGGGAACAAGTAATTAGTTGATTGAAACATGTTATGATCAATGGTGAACATTACTAAAGTACCCTTGATGGGTTTAAGTATTCAACACCTCTTGATCAAGCAAACCCTAATGAACATTGTAGTAATAATGTGACTTATGTTATCAAGGTTGAATTGACCTAACCTAATCATAAGAGATGTAAACATCATCTAATAAAAATAGGGGAGAGAAGACTCCTAATATGAATGAGAATCAAGTAATATACTTCCAACATGTATGAATACACATAATTAGGGTATGATCCTTTACAATGGGATCATGGAAACCCTAATTATGATGATCTATGAATCTTAACCTAAGTGAAGACATGAATGGAAGTAATCTTCATACATAATGATGGTATGATCTCAATTCACTACTATGTGAATAGTAAACCCTAATCTAGGGTAATGCGATGCTATGTGCATAGTAAACCCTAATCTAGGGTAATGTGATGCTATGTGAATAGTAAACCCTAATCTAGGATAATGTGATGCTATATGAATAGTAAACCCTAATCTAGGGTAATGTGATGCTATGTGAATAGTAAACCCTAATCTAGGGAGATGTGATGATATGAACAAGTAACCCTAATTCTGAGTTATGCTTTTAAGCATGAAACTCCATGATTGAGAAATGAGATAGGAATCACTATTCCTAATCTAGTTAAGAGGTGGAATAACTCTTTTTGGATTAAATGAGAATCCTAACCCTAGAAACCAGCTGTGGTATTATGACACGACCGTGGTGAGTCCTTTGTTGCACGATCGTGTAAGGTAGCACAGCCGTAGTATCACATATATAATTTGAGAAGAACATGTATTGTGCGGTTATGATACAATATGCATGTCATTAGTAAATATTGATCATGCAGGTTTTCATAAAGAGGTGATCATATCCAAGTAAGGATTATGATATCTTATGTATTGAAATTACTTTACATGCTTCAAGTATAATGATATGCTATGATACCTAGTGAATGGTAAATTATGAGTTCAAGTACCTAGATTCTATAATCATGATGATAAAGTTAGAAAGGTACTTGATAAGTTGAGGAATTGAGATCCTAACACTTTGTGAGAAAATGTATGGCTACAGGCTATGACTCCCCAATAATAATGTCAGACATTAGATATATGATCTAAGTCTGAAGAGAGTTAATGTTTTAATAATGGTTTTATAGTAAATAAATGATATACATGTTCTTCTATTTCTTAAAAGATAAATGACATATGGGTTTATCAAATTATAGTTGTATTGCTTTAATTGGGAGAATGGTTTAATCTGTTAAACATTGTTTTCACTACTCTCAGACATATATAACTTCTTTGTGTACATTTACTCTCTTAAGATGCAATAATTATGTTTCTGGCGAAGAGTTATATCTCTCGCTGGGACAATTTTATAATTGTCTCGCCCCGTGGGAAACATATTTTTAGGTGGACGTGGGCGAAGAGGCAGAAATCCTTCAATAGGTGAAGGGCAACATCAACAGTACCAGGGACAGCAGTGAAGTATCAGGTGGAGACACTGGCTGTTATGCCACATATAGATGTAGTTAGAGTCCTATGTGTTGTCTCTGTACTCTCAGGTCCTCGGAGTAATAGTTAGTGCTTTCGAGTTTTTGGTCTAGTACCTCGAGATTTCTGTATCTTGCCTTATATAGTTAACATGGTAGTTGATGATTGTAATCTCGAGATACGACCTTACAGAGATGTACTGATGGATCCGTTTGTAAATAACTTATCATGTTTCTTTATGAAAAAGCTTTACCATTTAAAGATCTCTTCACATAAAGTTTTAAATTTTTAGTGATTTTTGGTAATCCGCTGCTTAGTGAACGTTTCCGCATTAGTTAATCTTGTTTTCTCGAGATAGACGTTACATTTAGTGGTATCAGAGCTCTAGGTTCGCTGAGTCTACAGAGACATAGGACTAAGGTTGTAGAGTCTGTTCTAAGTGTCTTCCAGTTTATCTGATAGTATCTTCTGCTCACATAGGAGAAGAAGAACTTGAAAATGACTGGAGAACACGAGGAACACATTGCTAAGGACAATGTTGTTGCACCAGGAGAGGGTGCATGGGACCAGGAAAGAGGAGAACAAATGCCTGAGAATTCCCACCTTGACCTAATCAGGATAGAGAATCCTATGCTATGCTCTTGAAGAGCAGAATAAGACAACTGTAATGCATATAGAAGACTGGATACTAGTATCATAACCTAAGTTACCAGTCGTTAATGCATAAACTTTGGGCTTTGAAAGGATTCCTGAGTGATATGATCATGTTAGAACAGTGGAAATGTGGAAAAGATTAACATATGGCAAGAAAGTAGACTCTGCCATAAGTTTAGACAAACAGTACATTTGTGATGGTAGTGCCCAAGGAGGGGCCATAAGCTATGAATTAAAGTAAGGTCTTTACAATTTTAGAGACATTTTCCTGTATATTCTAAAAAGCCAAAGTTTTTGGTGTTAACAATGCACTAAATGCCTAGTACACCAGGCCAGTAGCCACTAAGTAAAGACAAAAGCAGCAACATGAGATAATTGGACACTATGGGTTGAAATCAACCTAATGTGGTAGGTGACCTTGAAGGGTAATACTTAAATAAAATATATTCACCCTGATACTTCATTTCATGATTCTATGTGTTAAAGATATGAAAGTAGTTGTTTTTGAACTTCCTTTGACTAGTCCTATAAGGACACAAGAGAGATGAGAACTTATATCTTACTCAGTGTTCCTTAAAATGTTTTATAACCTCCCTTATCTGTGTGTTGAAAGATGAGATTTAGAAGTGATGCCTTGAGAAAATCTAGGAAATGGAAAATCCTGTGTGTATAATGATATGAAAAGTGAGGAATACGATAGAAAATAAGGTGCATACTACCTAATCTCAATACTTATATACCCTGGCCAGGTATATGATTATTGAAGATAAGGCAAGTATGAAACTCTTAAATTGTTATCTTTTTTATTACTCTGATCAAGTAGTCATTCTGAAACAATCTAGAGAGTATGAGATAATTAATGAGAAAAGCTAAGTGAAACTTCTAAATGAACATACTCAGTGAATCTTCTTAGTGAATTCTTAGTGAATACTTAGTGAATTTCCTCAGTGAACACTTAGTGAATACTTAGTGAACTTCCTCAGTGAATATACTTCGTGAATATACTCAGTGAACTTCCTCAGTGAATACTTAGTGAATATACTCAGTGAACTTCCTCAGTGAATACTTAGTGAATATACTCAGTGAACTTCCTCAGTGAATACTTAGTGAATATACTCAGTGAACTTCCTCAGTGAATACTTAGTGAATATACTCAGTGAACTTCCTCAGTGAATACTTAATGAATATACTCAGTGAACTTCCTCAGTGAATACTTAGTGAATATCCTCAGTGAACTTCCTCAGTGAATACTTAGTGAATATACTTAGTGAACTTCCTCAGTGAATACTTAGTGAATATACTCAGTGAACTTCCTTAGTGAATACTTAGTGAATATACTCAGTGAACTTCCTTAGTGAATACTTAGTGAATATACTTAGTGAACTTCCTCAGTGAATATACTTAGTGAATATACTCAGTGAACTTCCTCAGTGAATACTTAGTGAATATACTCAGTGAATTTCCTCAGTGAATACTTAGTGAATATACCGAGTGAATTTCCTCAGTGAATACTTAGTGAACATACTTAGTGAGCATACTTAGTGAACATACTCAGTGAATTTCCTCAGTGAATACTTAGTGAATATACTTAGTAAACATACTTAGTGAACATACTCAGTGAATTTTCTCAGTAAATACTTAGTAAGCATACTCAATGAACTCCTTCAGTGAAAGCTTTTGAGACAACATACTTAGTAAATTTACTTAGTAAAATCTTCTAAGACAAATTGCTTAGTGAATCTTCTCGGTGAATATTTCCAAATTAATTGATTAGCAAACTTTCTTAGTGAACTGTTTCAAATAAATAAAGGATTGCTGAGTAAATTATCTGTGTTAAGGTATGTATGTTTCTCTTTTGATAAACATTCTTGGGTGATACTAGAAGAATGTTCTTTTATGCTTCTTCCTTTCAAAAGTATGGACACCTTATGTTAGGGGTTTATGCTTTACACAAACATAAATAGTGATAAGAAGTAATTAATGAAAGGGACTTTGTGTGAATTACAAATCCATAATATCATCATAATTTTGAGATAATATGGGTAAACTTGAGGGCCTTACTAATGAATAATCTGTCCCTCCTTTTTCTGGGATTTCGGGGATGAAATCCTTGTTAGGGGTTTATAATTTGTAACACCCCTGACCTAGGTTATGAACTAACCCTAGGTGTTTTGCTTAAAATTATGATTATAGGCTTGTGGTTAACCCTTTATATGTCATTAAAACTTTAGAAGAATCTATATTTTCATTTTTGCCCTTTTTGAACAATGTTGTAAGATTGGTTTGTTTAATAGGGACCCATGTGCAAATTACCCAATTAGAGGGGTTAACTTGAAAATTGCACATGTTAAGATGTTCCTATGATTATGATACATCATAAGAATGAATATGGTGTGGTGATATGGATTCCCCAAGCCTGGGCACCAAAATATAGCTTGTAGAGCAATCCTTGTACTTTAAAACCTAGTTTTGGTGTAAAGTGAAATTTACCCAAAACATAGGGTGCAACATGTAAAATATACCCTCTAGAGTACCTCTCATGCTTTTTAGCATCAAGTGGAGTAAAGAAAATGAGGGGGGCACCTCATTTGAGTAACCATATAAGAAGGATAATCATTGTAATTGAATAATCAAGATGTATGCAAAATGACCCTTATATATGTATGACTTAATAAAGTGTTTGGCTTCTTTTCCTCTAAACCAAGGTTGAGAGATAAGTTTGCATGTTATAAGAAGGGAGGAACGTGGCAAAGAAGTAGGAGAGGGGCGTGGAGGATATAGATGTAAAAGAGAAGAAGTATTTATCATTGCCTTGGAAATATGCCCAAAAATATATAAGCAAGCTCTTTCCACAATCAAGGGATCGTTCCCTTCATTTCCTCTTCTCATCCTTTTGCTTTGGGCCGACTAAGGAGGAGGTTAGGAGCAGAGGAGGATGACCAAGTTGATCTAGGTAAGTTTGGTCATCTTCTAGCTCGGATTCATGGAGGAAATTCCATTACAAGGTTGGTTTGCTAGTATTCCTTACACAACTCTTGCTTCTAGCCATCTTCTCCATCCAATTCTTGAAGAAAGGACCTTGTACGACCCCTGGAGCTCAAGCCACCATTAAATATACGGATCTTGGAGCTCTAGATCAGATTATAAGGCGGGTTTTATAACTCTAAACCCTTAAACTTTGTTATACATCTTTCTTTCTTGCAAAAGTAGTTTGTTCTTCTTTCCCCCATCCTTCCTTGCTTTCTTACAACAAAAACCACGAAGAACAGACCTTGATCTGGAGGTAGAAGAAGATGGGCATTATTACCAATGTTACTTTATCAAACGGTCTTGCCCCCCCCCCTGGCCAAATGGTTTGGGGCAAACGGTTTGCAAAACCGTTTGAAGGGCAAACGGTTTCACAAGGTCAGTTGGAGAAAACGGTCTCCAAGACCGTTTGGTTGAGTTTACCAAGTGTTGACCGTTTGAGATTTCTGTTCATAATTATTTAGGTTAATAACCCTCCACATTTGAGGGATTAACTCCCAAGGAATCATGAGTTAAAGGCTAATCAATTAGGTAAACCTAATTGGATTAAGTGCTGATTTTCAACCTGATTAACTTGACCTTTTTGGGCAAATGGTTTCAAAACCATTTGAGGGCGTTGACCATTTGAGATTACTGTTCATAATTATGTTAGTTAATAACCCACCAAATTTTATGGGTTAACTTTGAAGGAATCGAGAATTGAAGGCTAATCAATTAGATAAACCTAAATGGATTAAGTGCTGATTTTTCAGCTTGATTAATTGAACTTTTTGGGCAAACGGTTTCAAAACCGTTTGAGGGCGTTGACCAAGCATTGACCGTTTGAGATTCCTGTTCATAATTATGTTGGTTAATAACTCACCAAATTTTATAGGTTAATTCCAAAGGAATCATGAGTTGAAGGCTAATCAATTAGGTAAACCCTATTGGATTAAGTGCTGACTTTCAACTTGATTGATTTGACTTCTTGGGTTTTCTTGCCCAAACGGTCTCAAGACCGTTTGGGGATCACCCAAACGGTCTCAAGACCGTTTGGGGGTCACCCAAAACCGTTTGAAGGTCTAGGGTCAAGTATGGATATGTGTTTGAAGATCCAAAGATGTGGTATGAATCCTAATCGGCTAAGTGCTGATTTTGCAAGTGATGAGTTGATTGTTTTGGGTTGATTGGCCCAAACGGTCTCAAGACCATTTGGGGATCACCCAAGACTGTTTGGAGGTATGGGGTTAAGTATAGTTGACCAATTGAAGGTCCAAAGGTACACAATTACAAAGCAATCAATTGATGATTTGATGATCAACTCAATAGCTCAAACCCTAATGATTTTTCACTAGAATCCAAGGGTTGGGTGAGCCAAACGGTCTCAAGACCGTTTGGAACTCATCCAAACGGTCTCAAGACCGTTTGGAGGTCACCCAAGACCGTTTGGAGGTCTAGGGGTGAGTATGGTTAAGCAATTTATGATCCAATGTTACTAAGTTAAAATGTAATCAATTGCTGATTTGGTGATCAATCCAATGATCCAAACCTTAATTGATTGACTTGGATTTTGATGATATGATGGGAAAACGGTCTCAAGACCGTTTGGAGGTCATCCAAACGACCTCAAGACCGTTTGGGGTCAGGTCATACCCAATTTGGATGATGGTTCTATGGTTTCAAAGTAACTAGTCTTACATTGATTAGTATTGAAGGATGATCGATTCCAACCCTAATCCAATCCATACAAACCCTAATTGGTGATCAATTGAGGATTAATTGAGGGTCACATCAGTTGAGTATTAACTTAATTGGCTCAATTGATAAATGGTTAACCATGGCATGAACGATTGAGGGGTTCAACATTGAAAACCCTAACTCAATTGTAAGTGTTAATACACTTTTTGGTCCATGCGGTTTTGAGGGTGTTTGGACCAAACGGTCTCCAGACCGTTTGAGTCCAAACGGTCTCAAGACCGTTTGAGACCAAACGGTCTCAAGACCATTTGGTGTGTTTGGAGGTTGAAAGTGGAAAACCGTTTGGGGTCTTTTAAGGTCAAGATTGCTTACTGCTTTAAAGGCTTAGATGGTTTAATGGTTGATTAATCTAAATCCTAATGATATCTAAAGACATTAAGGGAACAAGTGATTAGTTGATTGAAGCATGTTATGATCAATGGTGAACATTACTAAAGTACCCTTGATGGGTTTAAGTAGTCAACACCTCTTGATCAAGCAAACCCTAATGAACATTGTAGTAATAATGTGACTTATGTTATCAAGGTTGAATTGACCTAACCTAATCATAAGAGATGTAAACATCATCTAATAAAAGAGGGGAGAGAAGACTCCTAATATGAATGAGAATCAAGTAATATACTTCCAACATGTATGAATACACATAATTAGGGTATGATCCTTTACAATGGGATCATGGAAACCCTAATTATGATGATCTATGAATCTTAACCTAAGTGAAGACATGAATGGAAGTAATCTTCATACATAATGATGGTATGATCTCAATTCACTACTATGTGAATAGTAAACCCTAATCTAGGGTAATGCGATGCTATGTGCATAGTAAACCCTAATCTAGGGTAATGTGATGCTGTGTGAATAGTAAACCCTAATATAGGATAATGTGATGCTATGTGAATAGTAAAGCCTAATCTAGGGTAATGTGATGCTATGTGAATAGTAAACCCTAATCTAGGGAGATGTGATGAGAGTTATGCTTTTAAGCATGAAACTCCATGATTGAGAAATGAGATAGGAATAACTATTCCTAATCTAGTTAAGAGGTGGAATAACTCTTTTTGGATTAAATGAGAATCCTAACCCTAGAAACCAGCCGTGGTATTATGACACGGTCATGGTGAGTCCTTTGTTGCACGATCGTGCAAGGTAGCACGGCCGTAGTATCACATATATAATTTGAGAAGAACATGTATTGTGCAGTTATGATACAATATGCATGTCATTAGTAAATATTGATCATGCAAGTTTTCATAAAGAGGTGATCATATCCAAGTAAGGATTATGATATCTTATGTATTGAAATTACTTTACATGCTTCAAGTATAATGATATGCTATGATACCTAGTGAATGGTAAATTATGAGTTCAAGTACCTAGATTCTATAATCATGATGATAAATTTAGAAAGGTACTTGATAAGTTGAGGAATTGAGATCCTAACACTTTGTGAGAAAATGTATGGCTACATGCCATGACTCCCCAATAATAATGTCAGACATTAGATATATGATCTAAGTCTGAAGAGAGTTAATGTTGTAATAATGGTTTTATAGTAAATAAATGACATACATGTTCTTCTATTTCTTAAAAGATAAATGACATATGGGTTTATCAAATTATAGTTGTATTGCTCTAATTGGAAGAATGGTTTAATCTGTTAAACATTGTTTTCACTGCTCTCAGACATATATAACTTCTTTGTGTACATTTACTCTCTTAAGATGCAATAATTATGTTTCTGGCGAAGAGTTATATCTCTCGCTGGGACAATTTTATAATTGTCTCACCCTGTGGGAAACATATTTTTAGGTGGACGTGGGCGAAGAGGCAGAAATCCTTCAATAGGTGAAGGGCAACATCAACAGTACCAGGGACAACAGTGAAGTTTCAGGTGGAGACACTGGCTGTTATGCCACATATAGATGTAGTTAGAGTCCTATGTGTCGTCTCTGTACTCTCAGGTTCTCGGAGTAATAGTTAGTGCTTTCGAGTTTTTGGTCCAGTACCTCGAGATTTCTGTATCTTGCCTTATATAGTTAACATGGTAGTTGATGATTGTAATCTCGAGATACGACCTTACAGAAATGTACTGATGGATCAGTTTGTAAATAACTTATCATGTTTCTTTATGAAAAAGCTTTACCATTTAAAGATCTCTTCACATAAAGTTTTAAATTTTTAGTGATTTTTGGTAATCCGCTGCTTAGTGAACGTTTCCGCATTAGTTAATCTTGTTTTCTCGAGATAGACGTTACATATAGTGGTATCAGAGCTCTAGGTTTTTTGAGTCTACAGAGACATAGGACTAAGGTTGTAGAGTCTGTTCTAAGTGTCTTCCATTTTATCTAATAGTATCTTCTGCTCACATAGGAGAAGAAGAACTTGAAAATGACCGGAGAACACTAGGAACACATTGCTAAGGACAATGTTGTTGCACCAGGAGAGGGTGCATGGGACCAGGCAAGAGGAGAACAAATGCCTGAGAATTCCCACCTTGACCTAATCAGGATAGAGAATCCTATGCTATGCTCTTGAAGAGAAGAATAAGACAACCGTAATGCATATAGAAGACTGGATACTAGTATCATAACCTAAGTTACCAGTCTTTAATACATAAACTTTGGGCTTTGAAAGGATTCCTAAGTGATATGATCATGTTAGAACAGTGGAAATGTGGAAAAGATTAACATATGGCAAGAAAGTAGACTCTGCCATAAGTTTAGACAAACAGTACATTTGTGATGGTAGTGCCCAAGGAGGGGCCATAAGCTATGAATTAAAGTAAGGTCTTTACAATTTTAGAGACATTTTCCTGGATATTCTGAAAAGCCAAAGTTTTTGGTGTTAACAGTGCACTAAATGCCTAGTACACCAGGGCAGTAGCCACTAAGTAAAGACAAAAGTAGCAACATGAGATAATTGGACACTATGGGTTGAAATCAACCTAATGTGGTAGGTGACCTTGAAGGGTAATACTTAAATAAAATATATTCACCCTGATACTTCATTTCATGATTCTATGTGTTAAAGATATGAAAGTAGTTGTTTTTGAACTTCCTTTGACTAGTCCTATAAGGACACAAGAGAGATGAGAACTTATATCTTACTCAGTATTCCTTAAAATGTTTTATAACCTCCCTTATCTGTGTGTTGAAAGATGAGATTTAGAAGTGATGCCTTGAGAAAATCTAGGAAATGGAAAATCATGTGTGTATAATGATATGAAAAGTGAGGAATACGATAGCAAATAAGGTGCATACTACCTAATCTCAATACTTATATACCCTGGCCAGGTATATGATTATTGAAGATAAGGCAAGTATGAAACTCTTAGATTGTTATCTTTTTTATTACTCTAATCAAGTAGTCATTCTGAAACAATCTAGAGAGTATGAGGTAATTAATGAGAAAAGCTAAGTGAAACTTCTAAATGAACATACTCAGTGAATCTTCTTAGTGAATACTTAGTGAATATACTTAGTGAACACACTCAGTGAATTTCCTCAGTGAACACTTAGTGAACTTTCTTAGTGAATACTTAGTGAACTTCCTCAGTGAATATACTTCGTGAATATACTCAGTGAACTTCCTCAGTGAATACTTAGTGAATATACTCAGTGAACTTCCTCAGTGAATACTTAGTGAATATACTCAGTGAACTTCCTCAGTGAATACTTAGTGAATATACTCAGTGAACTTCCTCAGTGAATACTTAGTGAATATACTCAGTGAACTTCCTCAGTGAATACTTAGTGAATATACTCAGTGAACTTCCTCAGTGAATACTTAGTGAATATACTTAGTGAACTTCCTCAGTGAATACTTAGTGAATATACTCAGTGAACTTCCTCAGTGAATACTTAGTGAATATACTCAGTGAACTTCCTTAGTGAATACTTAGTGAATATACTCAGTGAACTTCCTCAGTGAATATACTTAGTGAATATACTCAGTGAACTTCCTCATGGTAGATTGATTAGAATAACCATCAGCTTGGCTCTTCATCATATTCATCATGTCCGCCAAAATCTTCATCCTGTTAGGGTTGGCAGCGGTCCGGGCTAGAGCTACATGAGGAGGTGGAGGGATGTAGTTCTGACCACAATGTTCCCATTTGGTAGAAGCCCGATGGTGAGAGTTCTCAGCAAGGTGATCAAACAAGGGCCATGACTGCTCAGGTGGTTTTTCCATGAAGGTGCCTCCACATGACGAATCAACATTTTTCTGGCTTAACTCTTCCAACCCAGTATAGAAATCTTAGACCAGCTGCCATAAGGGTACCTCATGATGGGGACAGTCACGCAGGAGCTTTTGGAACCTTTCCCATGCCTCATGGAAAGGTTCATTTTCCTTTTGGGAGAAGGCAATGATACATCTTCGCATTTGGGTCAGCTTGGCAATTGGAAAGAACTTCTTGAGAAACTCATTTTTGACCGCATTCCATGTCACTAGCTCCAGCATTGAAATGTACCATTCTTTGACCTTTTCCTTTAGAGATAAAGGGAAGAGTTTCCTCTGAATGGAATCATCAGTGGCAACAGGTGTGAGAAAGGTGGAACAAGTCTCAAGGAAGGCATCGATGTGATGGTAGGTGTTTTCATTCTCCATCCCATAGTAGGTAGGGAGGAGTCCAAGAAGTGTGGGTGGAATGGAGAATTGTTGATTTGGAATTTGGTCAACAAGGGTGGCAATGAGGGAATTGTAGTTTCCTAGGGTGAAATACTCATGGAGGGGGCGGTTGGGCTACGGTTGGGCATGTCTGTGAAGTATTTCAGCTTCGTGGTCACCCATCTCAGTTTCTCGATGTTGGTTGTGGTGGCTTTGGCATCTCCTTCTACCTATCTCGAGGTTGTATAACACCAAGTTAGTACAAGTAGAACGCGTATGATGCATGCATAGATGTCACTTGCACAATATACAAACAAGCAACAAGAAACCAAGTTAGAATGATAACATGAAAAAGTAAACAAAGAATAAAGAATAACAATGATGAGGGCAATAGGAAAGACTAAGCTACACTAACTAGCTAGGCCGAGCGCCTCTAGTCCCCGAAAAAGGTTCTAAAAGCTTGGTGCAATTGTGCACGCATGTGTGATCTTTCGAATTTATAAGGTTCCCCAACCTAGGTTCACTCACAACACTAAAATATGCTCGCGTAAGCGCACATGGTCATGTTATATCATAGATGAGAGGAAAGCAATGGGGGTCAAACCACAGGGATAAAGGGGGTACTAGATCTTAGTTGGTGTTGGCTACATTCCTAAAGCGAAGATTAGGGTTGAAGGGTTTAAAAGGGGTTTTGGTTTGATTACACTAAGCAAGCAGGCGAGTAAAGGTAGTATGAAAACTAGATTACCAAAAACTAGGTTATCCTAAGAAAGTTAGGTCTAAGCAACTAGATTGAACAATCAACTAAACAAGAGAAAGATGATCTACACTACTCTAGAAAAGAAATTAGCAACTAAGAACTAAACTAAACACTAGATCAAGCAAGAACCTAGGTTAACGCTAATTAGCAAGACTAAGGAATTGACTAGAATTAACAAAAGCAATTAATCTAAACTAGCATTAACAAGTAAGAAGACTAAGGTGGGTTTCAAGCAATGGATTGGATAGGTGGGTCGTATGGGAATGTGATTTGATATTAGTTGGGGATGTCAACAAGGCATGTGAATCTCACAAATCAATCTATATTACCAAACCAAACAACAAGGCAGGTGCTATTAGAATGTACCCTATACTACTAGTTGGAGAACTAGGGTTAGGTGTAATTCTAGTAGGACTCGTCAAGTCTAGGTTTCTAGGGTAAGTGGTACTAGGGAAATTGAGAGTCAAGGGTAGGAATGGGAGTAGAGATGAGGGGTTTTCACCTCATGTTACTTGCCATATAGCCTTTAGGAAGCTCTAGGCAATTACACTAATCACACTTACACTAGCTACTTAGATCTCACACTCACTTGTAGAAGAAGGTAGATGTATGTAGGAACAAAGGGGCTAGATAAGGATCAACTAATTGGACCTATGAGCCATTCCTAAGATTTCTACATACATTCCAATTCCTCCTAGAAGCTAAGTGTCATCAAACATCACAAAGCAAGCGATTTATGTTTAAGAGCAAAAACGACATGCAAGATAATGGGAAATGAGATAGAAGCAAAGCCAATCATCATAGAATGAAATTATGTTCATTACAAGTTATTTCCCCCCAACATGGTATCAAAATCACATTTTAACCCGAAACAACCCACCACTAGGGGCTTAGCTAGACATAATCAAAGAAAAGATAAAAAGAAAGGGAAAGAAGGGGTAGGACTCCATGGAGCTCAGAGTAGATCCTTCTCCTTCACCTCCTAGATTATGTAGGGTGACCTCCCTCCTCCAAGGTGGATGATGGCATGAGAATGAAGGGGGTTATGGTAGAAAACCTAGAAAACTAGGTTTCTATGGTGGAAATGAGGTGGAAATGGTGGGTGGAGAGCATAAATGCAAGGAGATTGAAATGAATTCTCAAGAGTGGGTAGAGAGGAGTATTGGCAAATAACCTAGTGTTGCATCCTCCACCCATGTATATAGGTGGTGGTGGAAGCACTAGGGTAAGTAGGGTCATTGTTGGAAAAACAGTGCAGAAAATAGTAGGGTTTAAGTGGTAGCACGATCGTGCTGGGCAGCATGGCCGTGGTGGGTAGAGGTGGGAACGACTGTGGTGGTGTGGAATGGTCGTTCCAAGAAAGTGGAAAAATAACAGGTTGAAGTGGTGAAATGGAGGCTGGTAGCACAACCGTGCTGAGCAGCATGACTATGGTGGGTGGTGGTCGAGTTGGAGGTGAGGTCGTTCCCTTCATCACGCTCGTTTTGCCCAGCACAACCATTTTGGGGGGCTTCATGGCACGTCCATGTTGGGTAGCATAGCTGTGGTGGTTGAGTTTTTGTAGCTTGCAAATTTTGGGATTTTACCTATAACTTGTGCATTAACCAGCACGGTCGTTCCTTGGCACCACGACCGTGCTGGGGTCTTCAGTAGCAAAATCAACTTCAATCTTCATGATCAATGGACTTCTTTGCTTGATGTCAAACCTTGGCCATTAGGGGTAGGTTGAGGGATATTTGGGGTATTCTTTGAACCCCTCCATGACTGGAGGAACCCTAGAACTCCTTACTTCTCTCTCATCCCCTATCTCATGCTTTAAAGCATGGTCCAAGTACCTAAAAAGTATGCAAAGAACGTCTATAAGTACATTTGATAATTTTACACATATTGGGGAATTTAAATTGTATTCTACTATATTTAGATGTGAATAAAGTACAAAATGGCACAAGATGAAGCCCTAAAATAGGGATGCATCAATAACCCCTCAACTTGGGTAAATTGTAACTTGCACCAAAATAAGCGCACAAAGCGCAAACATCATCCAAACAAGCTCAAACTAGAGACTAAAGCTCTCTACAAGCTCTATGATCATCTAAAAAGATTAAAGCAAGGTTCTAAAAACATCATCAAGCTAAAGTAAATAGGGTTAACCCAAAACACAGGTTAGGGGTCTTACAAGCCATAAACCCCTAACAAGGATTTCACCCCCAAAATCCTAAGTGAAAAGAGGCAGATACTTCCTCCTCATGTATTCCTCAAGCTCCCACGTAGCTTCCTTAGTGCCATGATGATGCCAAAGAACCATTACCAACACGATTTCCCTATTCTTTAACTTCTCACTCTTCTATCAAGGATCAACACATGTCCTTCCACATAGGACACATCCTCATCAAGCTCAACTTCAACTGGCAGCAAGACTAACTCTATACCAGGGCGACACTTCCTCAACATGGACACATAGAACACTAGATGAAACATGTGCAACTCAGGTGGTATCTCCAACTAATAAGCCACCTTCCCAACACGTTCCACCATAGGGTAAGGTCCCATATACATGGGAGACAACTTACCCTTCTTCCCAAACCTCAAAACACCCTTCTAAGGAGAGACCTTGAGATATACCTTATTGCCCACTTGGAACTCCAACGGTTTACACTGGTTGTCTGCATACAACTGCTGTCTGTCCTGTGCTGCCTTCAACTATTATTGAATCACTTTGATCTTCTCTATCATATGTTATAAAAGTTCATGACCAAGGATTTAGTATTCACCAGTCTCATACCAACACAATGGAGATATGCAATGTATTCCATACAACACTTCATACAGTTCCATGTTGTTGCTTTACTAGTAACTATTATTATAAGTAAACTCTATCAAACTGAGGTGGATGTCCCAACTGCCCAAAAACTACAAGACAAAAGCTCTCAGCAGATCTTCCAAGGTCTATATGGTCCTCTCAAAGGTAGTACTAAACCTCAACCACATACCCAAAGTTACATGCAAGTGCTCCCAAAAATGGCTTGTAAACCGAGGACCTCTATCTGACACTATGGTAGATGGAACACCATGAAAACACACTATCTCATCAACATATATGTGGGCAAGTTTCTCTTCTGTATATGTTGTTTTCACATGAAGGAAATGTGCTGACTTTCCAACCTATCAATGGTTACCCAAATGGAATCATAACCTGTGGTTGTCCTAGGCACACCAACCACAAAGTCCATAGTCACATGATCCCATTTCCACTACAGTATAGGCAATAGTTGCAATGTTCCTGAATGCTTCTGATGTTCTACCTTAACTTGCTGGCACACAACACACTTGGCCACAAACTCAGCCACATCACATTTCAAGCCAAGCCACCAATATAAATCTTTGAGGTTATGGTACATATCGGTGCTACCTAGGTGCATAACATACATTTAAGAGTGAGCCTCTTCTAAAACCATCTTCCTTAAGCTATCAACATTAGGAACCCTTATTGTGATAACAAACTGTCCCATCATCTGCCTCATGAAAGCCATTACACTTCTTACTGCCGAACTCTAATTGTGTCTATTGTATCATGGTATCAACCTGTTGCGCCTCTCTAATATGCTACCTCAATGTGGGTTTCACTTGTAGCTATGCCAACATCCCAGCTAGTAAGGAGACGTCTAGCTTCACGTTCATCAGACACAAGGAGACCAACATATATCTATAATGGCACACCAAAGAACACAATTGTGCCTTCTCTATAGGTGACGATGAAGAAGATTTACTGCTCAAAGCATCTACCATGACATTTGCCTTTCCTAGATGGTAATCAATCATGAAATTGTAGTCTTTGATTAGCTTCATCCAGTGTCGCTGTCGTGTGTTCATCTCCTATTACAAAAAGATGTACTTCAAATTCTTGTGATCTATGAAGATCTGACACTTCTCACTGTAGAGTTTGTGCCTCTAGACCTCCAAAGCATGGACCACTGCAACTAGCTCCAGATCATGGGTTGGGTAGTTCTCCTCATGTTTCTTAAGCTATTGTGAAGCAAAAAAAATCACATTCTTATCCTACATCAGCACACAACCCAAACCATTCCTTGATGCATCACTGAAGACTATGTATCCTTTCCCCTTTTCAGGCAGAACTAACACTGGTGCACTAGTCAACTTTTCTTTTAACAACTAGAAGGCACGCTGACACTTGTCATACCAGACGAAGGGTACGTCTTTCCTTGTTAGCTTCGTTAGGGGTAATGCCACTGAACAAAAGTTCTTGATGAACCTCCGTAGTATCCTACCAAACCTAGAAAACTACAAACTTCTGTCAGCATCTTCAGCTGCTCCCACTTTGTCACAGACTCCACTTTCTTTGGGTCCACATGAACTCCCACAACAAACATCACATGTCCTAGGAAGGACATCTCCTTTAGCCAAAACTCACACTTACTGAACTTGACATACAACTGATGATGTCTCAACGTTGTCAACGCCTAACACATATGATGCTCATGCTGCTGACTATATCTGGAGTAAGTTAAGAAATCATCTATAAACACTACCATGAACTGGTCCAGATAGGGTCTAAACACCCTATTCATCAGATCCATAAACATTTTCAGTGCATTGGTTAGCCCAAACGGCATAACTACAAACTCATAATGACCATACCAGCCCTGAACGTTGACTTAGGTATGTCATCTACCATGATCTGTAATTGGTGAGATCCCGATCTTAGATCTATCTTAGAGAACACTACAACTCCCCACAATTGGTCGAATAGGTCATCAATCTACGACAAGGGATACTTATTCTTTATCATCACCTTGTTCAACAATCTGCAGTCTATGCACAACCTCATAGATTTATCTTTCTTCTTCACAAATAGAACTGGAGCACCCCATGGTTGTTGGCTAAATTAGACATTAACACACCCTTTGTTTTGATGATGACAAACATTTCATTCTTATGGATCTAACGTGCTACTTGAGTATTTCAGGGTTCAAGGAAATAAGGAGATCATACTAAGTGAATAATTGAATATCAATACAAATTGAACAACAATGCACTTAAATGTTTAAGTGAATAATTGAATATCAATACAAATTGACGAACAATGCACTTAAATGTTTAATATTTTCATGATCGTACTCAATGTAAAAACTTGTACAAGTATATAATGTACAAGTACTTAGATATCATGTAAATCAATCGTTATATTTTCCCTATCCACCCAAAACCCTATTTTACTCTCATAGGAAGACTTTAGGGTTGATAGGTTTCATATGAGTCATCAACAGGATCTCACATACATTGCAAATCCTTGCAAAAAGTCCTTCTCGGTCGACAATATTGTGGACCAAGATATAGCTGTTTTAATAGGTTTAAACAAGAGAGAAATAGACATATATCCATCTGAACCCAGACAGTCATCCAGTTGACAATATTGTGGACCGAGAGTCATTCGGTCGACAATATTGTCGACCGAGAAAAGTTATAGAAACTTTGCATTTAACGAACATTTAGTCGTTGCAACCCAAATAATTTTTACCTAATGACTAGTTAAGCACTAAGAACACTCTAGACACTCCCTAAAACACCCCTAGACACTTGCAAAGCATTCCTATAAATAGGAGAGGCCTTAGGACACCTAAAACACACAAGCTACACTTGAGCATCAATTCTAGAGAGAAACATAGCTGAGATTCACTTGCTATCTTCTCCCTTGTACTCTAAAGTTGTATCCTATAGCTACAATCTCCTAGCCACCACATTTATCCATGCCCATCTTAAGTGGATAGGAGATCTATACGCTTGATATAGGATCAAATCAATGTACTTCATTGGCTAAGTATTTCTTTCTTCCAATCTATTTCTTTTATATTATACTTTGTTCTCCTTGACTACTCCTAGGGTTGGAGGCTGTTGAAAGGAGGTTACTTGGTGCTACTTCAACAAAGAGAAGGCTGCTCCAAGGTTTGCTTGAGGTTACTTCAAGAAGGCTGCTTCAAAGGAGGTTGGAGAAACTTCTAGGTGAATGCTATCTCAAGGTGGTGGAGCTACTTCAAGGTGGTGAAGCCTACTCCAAGGTTGCTTGTGGTTACTTCAAGAAGGTTGCTTCAAAGGAGGTTGGAGATACTTCTAGGTGAAGGCTATCTCAAGGTGGTGAAGCTACTTCAACGTGGTGAAGATTGCTCCAAGGTTGCTTGAGGTTACTTCAAGAAGGTTGCTTCAAGGAGGTTGAGGCTACTTCAAGGTGAAGGTTACTTCAAGTGGAAGGTGATTGTATTTTGTTGTAACATCCTTATGAGGTAAATAAAATAAATCACTTTCAAAATCCCAATCGGAAACAATTGGGTAGTGGACTGACAACCTTTGATTCAAAGGTTGGAACCACTCTAAATCAAAGTGTCTTCCTTGTTTCCTCCTCCTTCTTTGCCTTAAGTTTTTGATTAAATTTTAAAAGTACCAAAAGTTCTATTCACCCCCTCTAGATCTTTCAATTGGTATCAAAGCAGTTTTTCAAGGAGCCCTAACATGTCTTTAAGTAATGGGGGATGGTGTTTCTAGCAACCTCTACATGGAAAGGACGCATGAGAGCTGTCCATCAACAAGTGACCAAGATTGTAGATGGTGATTTGAATGTGAAGTAAGAGGTCATTCGACATTCGATTGTCTAAAAAAGAAGAAAGGAGAAAAGTTCCACAAAGCTACAAGGGAAAAATCAAGTGAGAGTAAAGAATACAAGGTAAATTGTTTCATTGCAACAACCAATAAAGAAGAAGATGAGGTAAGTCTTCTTGATTTATCTAAAGAAGAGCTAGTTAATAGTTTAGAAGAACTCCATGAGACATATGTTGAGTGCAAAAGGAAATTGAAAAAGTTTTTAAAAACCAATGATGAGTTGTATGTCGAAATACTTGATCTGTATTATGAAAATAACTCCTTGAAAGATTCTATTAATGATTTTAATACCAAAATGCTTGCTCTAGAAAACAATAATGATCTTCTTTCTCAAGAAAAGGTTGAATTTCTTGCAAAGATAGATGATTATCAAACTCAACATGTTCTATGTTCTCATTCAAATTATGATATCATTGTTAGAGAAAGAGATTATTTGCTTTCAAGTTTAGATCAAGCAAAACTAGATATTGCAAAGAGAATTGATGAAATAACTAAGTTACAAAAACATGTTGATAGTTTAAAGAGTAATAATATTCTTGATAAAATCTTGGAAAACTCTTTTGGACACATTGGAAGAAGAGTTCTAAGCTATGTACCTAAAGAAAAATCTTTCCAAAATCTTATAACAAAAAAAATACAAAAGCCCAAATCAAAGATCTTGTATGTGCCCAAAGACAATCTAGCACATAACCAAAATGCCAAGAAGAGAAATAAAACTAATTTTATTTGTTGTCACTATTGTCAACATTTGAGCACTATTCATTCTCTTGTCCATACAAGAAAAGGAAGAATGTGGACTTGGTTTGGGTTCCAAAACTTCCAACTTAGAAATATTGGACATTTAATTGAGATTTGACCTAAACTTCATTTTGACATTCATAATGTCTTATCTCAACTAAAATTAGCTTTAAATGTATATCTTTGAGTATTTGATTGTTTAACTGTGTTACTAAAATAAAAAATAGTTGAAAAAGAATTATCTTGATTCATTCTACAATTGCTGAAAAACTTGTAGAATAGTACTAGGTCAACAAATCTCTCGACCGAGGTGCTTGTTGGTCGAAAAACAAATTTCACAGAGAATAGTTCTGTTAGAAACTGTTGTTATTGAAATCATTTACTTAAAATCAATACTTGATGGTTATAAAATGCTTTTCATTCTGATTCATATATACTCAAAATAATGAAAATCATTTATAACCAAAAGGACCACTAGATGGGTACCAAAACATTACTACTTTGTAGGTTTGGATGTTCTATAGAAATTAAGACAAGGAAGCCTTTTATACACTTGGAGAAAAGGTAAAATTTCAAAGGTAAAACTATTGTCATAGGTAATGTTTGTACAAATTTTGAAATTTGCTATTTGTAAAAGAATTACGTCACAAGTACTATGACAATGGTTATGATTCATAGGAAAATATCAAAAGGAAAAATGAATGTAACCCTCTTAACTCTATGGATACTATTTGAAAATAATGAATTTTTTATGGCATAAAAGATTGTTCATACAAGAAACTTGCTTAGAACATAATCATTACCAAAAATTTTGTGACAAGTCTGAAATTTATGTATTCTAGGCAAGAAAAGGTATGATTTCTTTTTGAAACTAAAACTTTGCCCACTAGAACTCATTCACAAAAATTTGTCTCTATGTGAATTCTATCTTTAACAAAAAATGGTAAAGACAAATTTGATAAGTCACAAAAAGACTTTATCCTAAAATATTCAACATCTAGAAAAGCATCTAGGATTTATAAGTCTAAAAAAATTGACCCATAGTCTTACTTAATTGATTTTAAAGCTGGTCATGATTTGAAATACCTAAGTATTTTTGAACTCACTTTTGTTATGAGATTAAGGGAGAGCTCACAAAAATTCTTGGATATAATGTGCATATATTTTTTGATCTTAATTGGATTCTCTACACCAATTTGGGCTTAACATCCCTTATATTTGGATAAGAGATACATTTATTGATTCCATTATGAGCCTAAATAAATCTCATATCATTTTAGGGCTTAACATCCCTTGTAAGTGGTTGACAAACTAATATAAAAATACATTCATTGATCCCACCATGAGTCTAAACAAATCTCATATCATTTCAGGGCTTAACATCCCTTGCAAATGGTTGAGAAATTAATCTTAGTCTTCTGAATTGTGGCTAAATCACTAGTACATAACCGACCTTTAGTGTCAGTTGTTTAAGGCATTTAGTGTCAGTTTTTAAGCGACACCTATGTGGGTGCCGCTAAAAGCCCAACTGTTACGCGTCGGTTCTCAAACCGATGCCATAACCCTTCGCACGCCACCGAAAATGCGCCAATAGGGGGGTATATGCGTCGATTATTAGCTTTCAAACCGACGCCATATACCTTCACGTTACAGAAAGGGCGCCATCTGGGGCACTATCAGCGTCGGTTTATTAGTGATAACCGACGCCATCTCACCCGCTACCACGGCCGTGCTGGCCAGCAGGGCCGTGGTGTCTGGCCCGCTGCCATGACCGTGCTAGCCAGTACGGCCGTGGTGTCTGGCCTCATTAGGGAAATCGATGTCAGTTACTAGTAGGGCAACCGACACTGTAACCATTTGTCGTCGGTTTTCGAAAAAGAAACTGACGCCACATATGATGAAAAGATGTCATTTTTTAACATTAACCGACGTCATATCCCCTGACAACACGGTCAAATAGACGTTGTTTTTAAGTGCAAAACCGCTGCGGTATGTCTTTGGTGTCGATTTTCTTCAAATAACCGACGCCTATGTTTTGATTTTTTTTCCTGATCAGTTTGCAGACCTGCTGTGGCTGGTCGTAGGATGAGAACCTACAGTTCAGTGGAACTGAACTGCAGGTTTACGACATCCATTGATATTAGCCAACAACATGTCACAAACCTGCAAAATTAACATGATGGACAATATTATATATATGTGATTCATACTCATGTATAAGAACATTTAATTCATATTATTTTTTTATCACACGCATGTAGAAACCAGTAACAACATGCAATTCCATTTATTTCATCTCTTTTCACATTCAGACACATGTAGAAACATTCATGTATTGATGCTTTTCACACACATATGACAATTCATAAAAATTCATTCACATTCACATTCACACAAAATTAATTATGAGAACAAAGTTATTCTTTATTCATCATTGTTATCATTGTCAACAAAATTATATTTAAAAATTCCCACTCTTTGCAGGGCTTTTGCCCAATCTTCTCTTACAACATCTAATTCATCTCTCGTATAGGGATCATGTACATCGAAACGCTTTGCCCCTGTGTTAAGGTCTTCAGTTTTAAAGACCTACAAAGAGAATGACATATATACATAATTATAATAATATATAATAAGATTCATATATTTCATATTATCTAACGAGACTATGTATAATACCTGTTGTATGTTATCGATGTCCAATACGGCATGTTTGATGATTAGGTCCATAAATCGCATCACATAGTAGGAACATGCCCAGCCGTTGTCTTGTGTAGCACACTATAAATTGAAACATACAAAATATTCAAAAATACAAATAAGCACAGTTCACATAAATAATATATACATTGGAGTCAGGAAATTACTTTCACATTCTCCCAAATGAGTGTCAGATTTTTTTTCCTAGGGACCTTTCCTCCAGCTTTTTTGTACTATTGTAAAGCCCTATATATGTTAATGTAACACATTAAATTGCATAATTAAATAGTAATGCGGTAACATATGTTAACAAATATAAAAACATAAAATATTTCTCATGAGAATAATGGCCTTTTAATTGCATGTCCATATAATACATCCAACGCACTCCCCGCAGGATCTAGATAATAGACGGTGAATGTCTTGGGGACAATAACTAATAACTCCCAATGCTTAGCACTACATGTAAGAAAGTAGAAAATTAATAACTCAATATCCGTAATAAAAATGTAATTTGCTTAAGTCCAAATTACAAGCAAAGTAAACTTACTCGACATTGAATGGAGCTATTATCACCATCTTATTATTTTTACCAAAATATTCAAAAGCATCACAACAATATGAAGTAACTGAATACGGGTCTGTATCTACAAGACTAATCAAAGATGGAACCAAAAATCCCACATGGGAAAACCCAAAATCTGTACATGTCTTGTATAAGTGGCTGCAAAACATGTATTACATATGCATTAATATATAAGAAACCAGATTGCCATATATAAAACAAGGTATATGGATGTATAAACCAGATTGCCGTATACATTAATCTCACCATATACACAACTCTATCATAGATGTGTTCAGCCATTCATAACTAAACAACTCCAAAATATCTTGTATAAATATGTTGTTTCCGAATGTTTGACCTGTATTAATACGTATCCAAAACTTCTATTACGTATGCATTAATACATATGCTAAACTTGTATAAATAGATTGTTATCATATGATTTACCTACAACATTCTCTGTAATAGTAACATTTATAGGGCAATTTGGATTATGTTCGCTAATCCATACTGCCACACTCCTACAATTAGGACCTATCGAGGTGTGTAGGTCCCCTGGAAGCCAACTTGGTAGTCGAGGAGGTGGAGGCCGAGATGTAGTGGGTCTCGTCTTTTTGACCTGTATATATAATTCCATATCAATTGATTCATATATATACACACACTAACAAATTAAAGTAATGAAAATTTATCATATAATATCAATATAGAGGACATCCACTTCGGGCCACAATATCACTCCGCCTACTCCCTCACCAAGTGTTTCATCATTTGGGTGTGCATGAGGGAGTGCAAGATTCGTCTAGACAGGGAGTACATGTATCGGGCTCACACGTACCATGCCATCTGGTACTGGATTCCCATGAAACATGCACCCTTTAAGGGGTGGGTAAGCCAATGCCTCTGCAATGAGATATCCTTCACTTTTTAGTCGGCATGACTTCAACCCCTACAAATTTACGTAAAGAATGTTATATGCATATATACACAAACATATCATCTTGAACAGACTAGCTATTATATATGCCATAAAAATACTTACAGAGAACGTGCTAGGTTGTGGGTCTATAGGATTACTCCCAACCTCTGCAGTACGAGCAGTAGGAGAAGAGAGGTCTGCCACAGGTACTGTCTGAGTGACAGTCTAAGATGCTTGGCACTTGTTAATTGCTTCATGGAGTCTTTTATCAAGTACTTCCTCGACTCTCCTATCAATTAAGGAATCTACCTATACATGGATAAAAGAAATGCTAGTTTCTGATTATTGAATTCCCTTTCGCAATAACGTTCTAAAATAAGAATAAGTTACCTCAGCTTGTGAAAGTCTCACTTTTGGGACATGTTTGCGCTGGGATGGCCCAAAGAACGCTTTGATGCCCACAGCAGCGCCTGCACCCCTTACACGTCCAGGATGCTCTGGGTTACCCAGAGCAACTGTCAGTTCATCCCTTGTGCCCTGAGGGATGAACTTGCCTTCCTTCCTCTGCTCGTGCAGCTCCCGCTAATCGCCATCAACAAAAATTTGTAAGTAAACATTACAATAATCAATATCGATAGATTGCTCTAAGAGTTGATTTTTACCATTTTTGCAGCTGCCTCAGCGGTTGCGGGCTTCAATATCTCTCCCTTCTTGTTTTGCCTCCCAGCTATCCATATAGCATGGCGAGGCAAAGGTGCGGGAGCAGCAGTAGAGGACTCTACAGTCTCCTGAGTAGCAGTAGGCTGAGTAGACTCAGCCTGTAGTCTTTGGTGAATGCCTGCATATCCTATTGGACCCATTGTGTGGTCGTGCACATTCAATGCACGCCTTTCTCGTTGAGCATCGCTGATAGCCTAGTTAGTTAGCACATTGATTTGGTTAGTAACACTAAAGGTTAATATTGAATAGGTGAATATATAAAAATGTATATTAATTAAATTGGGAGTGGCGCTTAATACCTTGAATTCATCTATTTTTCTTTGGGTAACAAACTCCTCCCAGTCTTTGGGGTCCAAGTAGTTCCATTGCTGTGTGGCTTCCTTCTTCCTATATTTATTTTTTCAAAGAGAATACAAACAAAAATTATTAGTGTAGAGTTAGTGAAATACTGATCAATGTCTAGAATTGGAATCAATCAAGAACCTATTCTCAGCATCGCGTATGTAATCTCAGGTGAGATTGGTCCTATAGTTCCTTAGGACCCTCCCACAACGTTACATCACACATTTACGATGCAGCTTTTCATCCAGATCAAATATGCTCTGCAAATTAAATATAATTGCTATTAACTAGTATCCTAAAAATTAGTAATCTACACAAATAGAATTACAAATAATAATAACTCACGCATAGTTCCTTCCATATGTGGTTTTTCTTCCCCTTAGGAACTTTATGCCATGATTCTAGGATAGGACTACAATGGCTGCGAGTAAGAACCCCAAGATATGAAACAAATGAGTTGTGATTCACTCCATATGGATTTCCTGCCTGATCGAAATCCACAACCAATTTGGGTCCATTGCCCCTTTGATGTATTAACTTGTTCATCATTGTGATGCCCCTCACTTTCTCAATTTTCTTTTGTTGCTCATCAAGTGCTGTAACAACTTCAGGGGGTACATTACCAGCCTAAAATTTGATTAAAAACACACTTACATGATATAATTATAAATGAACATATAGATAGAAACCTCAGGGATATATTCATAATTAAAATTAACTAACATTGTCAGGCAGCGCAATCACGTCCTCACCCTCACGGTGATCATCAATACAGTCATCATGGGAATGCTCAACCATCTGAAAGTTCACATTCAAATTATAAATTTCACATTGTAAAGTAACACTAATTGTAAAGTTCACATTGTAAAGTACACATTCACATTGTAAAGTAATTCACATTGTAAAGTTCACATTCACATTTTAAAGTTCACATTCACATTGTAAAGTAATTCACATTGTAAAGTCCACATCCACGTTGTAAAGTTCACATTCAGAAAAATAAAACATAATAAAAATATAAACATCCATGCCTCTAATATTGTGATCTTTTATCAATTAAAAATCCTTCATTATGATCCCCACGAACATACAAGTCATTGTGATCTCCAGCTTCAATGTTTGGTGGTGTTGGCAACCCAACTGAGAATGGACTGGAGTCATCATACTTATCATAGTACTCTTCTTCATCTATACGATCTTCAATGAACTGTCTTTTACCATGAAGAACAACCGACCATTTATCATTTGCAGGATCATCGATATAAAATACTTGTTTCGCCTGTGATGCCAATATGAATGGTTCACCCTTCTCGCCAATCTTTTCAAAGTTCACTAACGTGAAACCCAATTCATCCACTATAACTCCTTTGTTGTTGTCAACCCAATTACATTTAAAGAGCGGAATTTTGAAATCTACATAGTCAAACTCCCATATGTCTTCAATGACACCGTAATATGACATTTTAGCTTCACGTGGACTTTTATCCTTTGAACTTGCAAAAAAAAATGAAGACGCTTGAAGGGTGACCCCACTGTTTTGGACGACACTCTTATCATCTTGACGCTTTGTGTAATATGAGAAACCATTTATGTCAAACCCTTCATAAGACATAACATTCAATTTTGATTTAAAGGCGAGGCATTTGATGGTTTCAGTAATATTATCTGGTGTTTGAGATAGTTGATGTAAGACTTTATCTTCAAACCACTTAATAAATGTCTTGTTATGCTCTCTAGCAAGCCACATTGAATTGGATTGAGGATATTGTCTCTTGATGTAATTGGTATGTTCCTTGATATAAACACTCACTTCGTCGATGTTGTGTAAAATATACAAGTGACCTTGCTCCAACTTCTCACGGCTGATTATTTTCACCCGTGATCCCAAAACTCCTTTGCCAAAATGCTCCTTAATATTCTTGTCATTCACGGGAGCATCATTACCACTCAGAAAGTCATTGCAAAAATCCATAACCTCTCTCGCCACATAACCCTCAATAATACTCCCTTCAGGACGATAACGGTTTCGAACATCACCTTTGAAAATGCTCATGTATTGTTCAAAGGGATACATCCAATGCAAGAAAATTGGTCCCAACATTTTCACTTCCCTAGTCAAGTGGACAACAATATGTACCATGATATCAAAGAACGACGGAGGAAAATACATCTCAAGCTGACATAGGGTAACAACCACTTCTCTTTGCAAATTATCGAGAGTATCAGGGTCAATAACTTTGCTGCACAGACTGTTGAAAAAGAAACAAAGTATGGTGATTGCAAACCTTACATGCTTCGGCAATATAGATCTAATTGCCACAGGCAATATTTGTTGCATTAGAGTGTGACAATCATGAGATTTAAGACCTATCAACTTCAGATCTTTCATTGATACCAATGTACGGATGTTGGATGAGTAACCCTGTGACACCTTAACATTTACCAAGCATTCATAAAATGCTTTCTTCTCCTTTCTAGACAATGTGTAACAAGCGGGAGGTAAGTATGTTCTCCGATCGCTACTAACTACTTCTGTTAATTCTGTCCTTATTCCCATTTCACGTAGGTCCATTCTGGATTTTATCCCATCTTTAGTCTTACATGGTATATTCAACAGAGTACCGATGACGCTATCACATACATTTTTCTCAATTTGCATGACATCGATACAATGCCTGACTGTCAAAGAACTCCAATAAGGAAGATCCCAAAATATCGACTTCTTCTTGAATAAAGACTTGTCACTCCTTGTGGCCATCGTACATTGTGATCTCTTACCAAATTCATTGGCGATGTCTTTCACTCTTTCATAAACATCCTCCCCTGATATAGGTTTAGGTGTACTACGTTCCTCATTCTGTCCATTGAATGCTTTGCACAACCTACGATACAGATGAAATTTTGGAAGAAACTTTCGGTGAGCAAGATATACAGTGTTTCTGCCATGTTTTAGTCGTATTGAATCAATGTTCTCTTCACATATAGGACACACTTTAGATCCTTTGACACTATATCCAGACAAATTCCCATATGCTGGAAAGTCATTCACAGTGCAAAACAACATAGCGTGCAAACAAAATGTCTCTCTTCGTGAAGCATCATAGGTCATCACACCTTCACCCCAGAGCTTCTTCAAGTCATCAATCATAGGTTCAATATAAACGTCGATATCATTTCCAGGTTGTTTAGGGCCCGATATCAAAGACGACAATATAACATACTTATTTTTCATACACAACCAGAGAGGAAGATTGTATATAACAAGCATAACTGGCCAAGTGCTATGTTGGCAACTCAATGTCCCGTACGGATTCATCCCATCTGTACAAAGCCCAAGTCTTAGATTCCTGTCCTCTTCATCGAATTTAGGGTACAATAAATCAATCTTCTTCCACTGTGGGGAATCAGACGCATGTCGTAGGATCCCATCATTATTTTTCTTAACATCTGCATGCCACCTCAAATTCTTCACATCTATAGGATTGGCAAACAAGTGTTGAAACCGTGGTATTATAGGTAGATACCACATCACCTTGGAAGGAGAACCAATTTTGGACTCCCCTGAAGTCATCAATTTATACCTTGACGCACCACATTTTGGACAATATTTCAAATCCACATAGTCCTTTTGAAATAATACACAATCATTCTTGCATGCGTGTATCTTCTTGGCCTCCATTCCCATTGGGCACAACAATTTCTTTAACCGGTATGTTGAGATCGGCAGCTCGTTTCCTTCAGGAAGAATTTCTTTCAATAAAGACAACAATGACGTGAAGCTTTTGTCGCTCCATCGATTGTTAGCTTTCAGTTTATACAATCTCAACACAGCGCTAAGCTTCATAAACTTACAACCCGTGTATAATGGTATCTGAGCATCATGCACAATGTTTCTAAACATGGGAGGTGGATCAGTTTTGGTGTGCTCTACCCCACAACTATCCATCATCGCATCAACGATGTCTACTGGAACTGATTCGTTCACATCTACGTCATCGAAGGCAATTTCTTCTTCCACACAAGCACTACTATCGACATCCACTGGTTTTGGGTTTGAAATCTCTCCATGCCAGTTCCATTCTGTATAGCCTTGTACAATCCCGTTGCACATGACATGACTTTTGATTTCATCACCAGTACTGACTTTCAAGTTGTTACCGCAATGCCTACATGGACAGTATAACCTATCTCCAGGTTGTTTCCTATGTTCCTCAGCAAATCTAATAAACGGATCAAGACCAGAAATAAATGCTGGGGTGCAACGATTGCGAATGGACATCCATGATCTATCCATTCTATGATCAAAGAGAAAATAAGTATATATTACAACAAGATTAGGGTCTAGGGTAAACAGATTAGAGTGTATGGTTAAAACTTTAGGGTTTATACATGTGATGTCATTCTTATATATAATAAATGTGTACCACCTAACCCATTCTTGAACACCTAATCTCACTAGTAAGTGTATAATGTGTATTGGGTTTTCAAGAAAATTTCGGCAGCATTTCCCCGCTGTTCTCCAAGTACACATGTACTTAGACAACAAACGGGGAAATGCTACCAGAATTTTCTTAAAAACCAAATACACATTATACACTTACATACTAAGTGAGATTAGGTGTTCAAGAACAGTCCCAAACTGGGGACTATCCAAGATTTACTCCTAATGAGTAAATCTTGGATGAGTTTCTAGGCCAACATAATATAACACCAGCCCCTTATTCACAACCTCATTCAACATACAATTTTCTTATAAAAACACTTGTGGACAACCATAACAACATATCAATGCTTCCTAAATTAATCAATATATTATTTTATAACACAAATTGTGGTGGGTATAACATAGAAAAAAACTCAACATGTCACAACATAAACATGTCCTTAACATGATATACAAATATTTGTAACCAAACTCATTAGGAAGAGAGACCATGAAACACCATGCATTGATTTGAAATATATATTCATACATTCTTCTTTGAAAGAGATTATTTATAATGTAAATATAGATTCATACATTCTTCTTTGAAAGAGATTACTTATAATGTAAATTGTCTCATCTTTGAACTAAAATCTAATGCATGAAAGGTAGAAAAGCAACAGAAAGATCTCATGTTTCAGCATTAAAAGAGTAAAGAGCAGAAAACTTTCAACATTTATATGTCATGTCCCCTAATACCCACTTCATCTACTTGGGATCCATACCTAGTTCACTCTGTCACACCATAGAATGTTATTTTCTAGGGATACAAATAGCAGGCAAGAAGATATGCTAATTATGTTCCTCCAATCATTGTGGCAGATAAGCTTGCATTTTAGTAGGTAAGACTTTCGGGATCACTCTAATTGAGGAAGACAAGTCCCTAATAAGGGGCTGAATCTATCGGTTCCAGGCTGTTGTTTTGTAACGAGACAAATCAAAAATCAAGCAAAGCAAACAGCAGGAGCAGGGTGAAGGTTCTAAAGTAACATGTTCCTCACCTTTCGAAAAGCAGAATCCAGGAAGACAAACTCCTCTCCACCTTGCAAAAGTTGAAGATCCTTCACAGGTCCAGTGGCTCAACCCAAGTCGCCTCTTGTCCCTTGACTAGCCGCCGACACCGCAGCTACTGGTGAGTGGTAATGGCGCCGAGGTGGGTGGCGAGCAGAGAGGGCGGGCGAGCAGAGAGGGCGGCAAGCAGAGAGGTACCACACGCAGCTAGGGCGGCAGCCGGTCGAGGTGGGCGGCGAGCAGAGAGGGAGGCGAGCAGAGAGGGTGGGCGATCGAGCTAGGGCGGCGGCCGGCCTGGAGCGCAGCGGTCAGAGGACCAGCAAATGGCAGTGGTGGAGGCGAGCGGCGGCACAGGAGCGGTGAGCAGAGGAATCGTTGCCAGAGCTTAAACCCTCAAAATCGAGATGAATGAAACAGAGAAAGGGGAAGAGTCGGGCTCGCACAGGTGCTATTAAGTTAACATTAGGTGTCAGTTATTAAATAAAACCGACACATAAAACTAAAGGTGTCGATTCTACAGAAAAACCGACACTTATTCTCAATGATAGTCATCGGTTTTAACTAGAAAAAAATTGACGTCTATCTACATATGCCGATTAAAAAATTGTTCTCGATTAATGACCATAGTCGTCAGTTTATATAAAAAACCGACGCTCAAAGGGTGTGAAAAATTTCCCGCGGACAGTGCGGGAAAACCCATAAGCATCGGTCACTGTTATAAAACCGACGACAAAATTATGCCCAATTTCTGTCTTGCGAATAACCATTAGTCGTCAGTTTATCAGTTAATAACCGACACCATATGTTAAATTTTGGAGGTAATTTTTTTCACTAGAAATTTTAGATTTGGTAGTTAATTTTAGGCGTTGGTTTGTTATTAAGGAACTGACACTGAATAAAAGCGATACCTGTGTCTGGTCGCCCTTCACAGATTGATGTCAGTTTATATTATAAACCAACACTGTATTGTTTAGGTGTTAGTGTATTTATACAACTGACGCCTTTAAAAGTGACGTTATAAGCCATTTCTGTAGTAGTGAATTTGACGTTCTTTTTGAAGTAAACAATGAAGGGGGGATAATCAATTAAGGGGGAGTCTTATTGACTTACACATATGATTATCTTTTTGAAATGACAAAGGGGGAGAAAGAAAACAAAATAAAATAAACTAAACTATTCTCATGAGTTTCATGATCTCTTGGCTTGACATTAATTGGTGCTACATTGCCTTAAGAGGTGGATATCATGTTCCATATCTCATTACATATATTAGCACACATTTTATGAGATCAAAAGAATCTATTCTTCTCATGTACATCGCAGGTATGAAACTCATTTCATTTCAAATATTTTACTTATATTTTAGGAATGTTTGTCATCTTAAAAATGGGGAGATTGTTGGCTAAATTGGACATTAACATACCCTTTGTTTTGATGATGAAAAACATTTCATTCTTGTGGATCTAACGTGCTACTTGAGTATTTTAGGGTTCAAAGAAATAAGAAGATCATACTAAGTGAATAATTGAAGATCAATACAAATTGAAGAACAATGCGCTTAAATGTTTAACATTTTCATGATTGTACTCAATGTAAAAACTTATACACGTATATAATGTACAAGTACTTAGATATCATGTAAATCAAGTGTTATATTTTCCCTATCCACCCAAAACCCTATCTTACACTCATAGGAATACTTTAGGTTTGATAGGTTTCATATGAGTCATCAATAAGACCTCACATACATTGTAAATCCTTACAAAAAGTCCTTCTCATTCGAAAATATTGTGGACCGAGATATAACCATTGTAATAGGTTTAAATAAGAGAGAAATAGACATATATCTAGTTGAACCCAGATAGTAATCCGGTCGACAATATTGTGGACCGAGAGTCATCCGGTCGACAATATTGTCGACTAGGAAAAGTTCTGGAAACTTCACATTTAATGAACATTTTAGCCGTTGCAACAAACTAATTTCCACCTAATGGCTAGTTAAGCACTAAGAACACTTTAGACACTCCCTAAAACGTCCCTAGACACTTGCAAACCATTCCTATAAACAGGAGAGGCCTTAGGACACCTAAAACACACAAGCTACACTTGAGCATCAATTCTAGAGAGCAACAAAGCTGAGATTCACTTGCTATCTTCTTCCTTGTGCTCTAAAGTTGTGTCCTATAGATACAATATCCTAGCCACCACACTTAGCCATGTCCATCTTAAGTGGATAGGAGATCTATATGCTTGATATATGTTCAAAACAATGTACTTCATTTATTACATATATTAACTATTTCTTTCTTCCAATCTATTTCTTTTATATTGTACTTTGTTCTCCTTGACTACTCCTAGGGTTGGAGGCTATTGAAAGGAGGTTACTTGGTGCTACTTCAACAATGTGAAGGCTGCTTAAAGGTTTGCTTGAGGTTACTTCAAGAAGGCTGCTTCAAAGGAGGTTGGAGCTACTTCTAGGTGAAGGCTGTCTCAAGGTCGTGGAGCTACTTCAAGGTGGTGAATGCTGCTCCAAGGTTTCTTGAGGTTACTTCAAGAAGGATGCTTCAAAGGAGGTTGGAGCTACATCTAGGTGAAGGCTATCTCAAGGTGGTGGAGCTACTTTAAGGTGGTGAAGGCTGCTCTAAGATTGCTTGAGGTTACTTCAAGAAGGGTGCTTCAAGGAGGTTGAGGCTACTTCAAGGTGAAGACTACTTCAAGTGGAAGGTGATTGTATTTTGTTGTAACATCCTTACGAGGTAAATAAAATAAGTCACTTTCAAAATCCCAATTAGAAACAATTGGGTAGTGGTCTGACAACCTTTGATTCAAAGGTTGGAACCACTTTGAATCGAAGTGTCTTCCTTGTTTACTCCTCCTTATTTGCCTTAAGTTTTTAATTAATTTTTAAAAGTACCAAAATCTCTATTCACCCCCTCTAGATCTTTAAATGATGACACAATTGGTCTGATAAAACCCTTCTCAAGTAGATTTTGCAATTGTCTCTTCAACTCTGCCATATCAGTTGGCGCCATCCTATACGGTGTCTGAGCTATCAACTGGGTACCCAAAACTAGATTGATCTCAAATTCAACCTCTCGAGGTGGGGGAACACATGGAAACTCCTCTAGAAACACATCTTTGAACTCACAAATAACCGGTACCTCCTAGATACTAGGACTCCTCACTTTATTATCCCTTACACATGCCAAAAATGCCTCGCAACCTTGCCTCATTAGCCTCTCCACCACCATCGCTGACACTAGACATGTTGAAAAAAATCTTCCTATGTCCTTGGAAGATCTACGTCTCATCGCCACCCCAAAATGTTGCCACCTTAACACCACAATCAAAGACCACATGATACCTCTCCAAGGTATCTATTCAAGGATCACATCGAATCCATGCATTTCAAGTAGTATGTGATCTACTTGAATGCTATGTCATGAAAAAAAGGACACAAGAAGGACACACCTCCCACAACTCTACAGAACCAACCAATGGGGTTTCTAAATGAAGGCCATCGTGTCTATGTATAGCAGAAAAAGAGCTACCAACAATCACTTCACGAGTGATAAAAGAGTGGGTCGCACCTGGATCAACCATAATAGATATAAAGCAAGAAGAAGACAAATCAGAATGAAATAACTCCATTTGACCTATCACTACTTGCGGGCTGACCACTCCTTCCGACTGACTCATGGCATAGAATCTAGCCGTCGCCTACTAACGTCCCCATCTTCTACTGGCATGTCCTGAAGAACCAACCTGTGATGCCTGTCCACATCCTCATCCTCCTCCACTATTGTACTATTGTCTCTGCAATCCCTGCTGACTCTACCTCGACTACTGGGTCACTTCATCATCCTTCATCGAGAAAAATTGCTTGGTATGCCCAACCTGGCCACACTTGTAGCACATTCTGTTCTTATATCATGGCCTTAATGGCCCTATCAATGTTACTAATGCTGCACTGGTGGCTCCTGCTGGTAGAAAACTGCGACCTCTTCCCTTGCTGGGCGACCACTGAGTTTGTGCACTGGACCTCTACTGAGATGGTGGTGCAGAAAATCTAGGCTTCTTAAAGCCTCCTAATGATTTCCCTTGGTACTGTGCATGCCTCTTCCTGGCACTCTTCTCCCACTTTTGAATCGCAGACTGTTCAATCCTCCTGATAGACTCCACCAATGTTGCAAACTTCTCACTATTCTCAAGTGCTTCCATAGCTGTCGTCAGCTCACTATTCAGACCCTTCTCAAAATGTCTAATCCTCTCCTCATCCATCACCTCCATGTGAGGACAGAGCCTCAACAACTCCATGAATCTCGCCTCATATTCATTGATCATCATGGATCCTTGCCTGCTCTTCTCGAATTGAGAGATCTTCTCATCTAGATAGGTACGTGGGAAGTCCTCATTGACAAACTCCCGCCTGAACTCCTCCCAGCTGACCTCAACACCTGGTCGTCTCTCTTCCTCAATGGCCCATAAATGGCCAACACTTCCCTTCAGAAGGTACACTGCGTGCTTCACCTTATCAACCTTAGGGATGCTAGGGATCTTGAAATCCTTCTCCAGTTCCATTAACCAAAGATCCACATCTACTGCATCTGTCGTATCAGCATACTCCACAACTCTGATACGTCTCAACCTCTCGAAGGTCTCAACAGTGCCTGAGGATTCCACATTGGGGACTGCTGCTCTCGTTTTAGGAATGAGCATTCTATCCACCATATGTGTAATCTGGCCATAAACTTCCCAAACATAGACTGATAGGCAAGGTTTTCTAGCACGATCGGGTCAAACTAGGGCTCTTCAGGCATCCTCCCATCAACAACCAGCCTCCCTGCACCTCCATCTAGTACAACAACACCTCTCTCAACAATGTGTTCTTCGTGTTTTCTAGCCATCTTTTTGACTCTTTTTCTTCTTCTTCTACATAAGAAGAAGTGATCATAAGATAAACTAGAGGATACTAGAATAGACACAAACCTAGTCCTATGTCCCTATAGACTCAACAAACCTAAAGATTTGGTACCAACCAAACTGTAACGCCCATCGCTACAACAAGCGAGATAACTCAAAACCAAACCGTGGAATTAAATCTAAACATCCATATTACCATAAAATATATGAAATTAAAACTAATTTCATCAAACCTTAGGAGTCACAAAATAATGCACATGAAAGCCACCTATATTATATATCACCTACCCGAAACATTATATAAGATACTGTTAACTATCTCTCAAGCCATATCCAGTCACCCAAGGTGACTCGTTCATATACATATATGCCATCTCTATACAACAACATGCATAAATCCAAAACCTCATACCAATACATACAACAAAAACCTCCCCAAGGACCTGAGAGTACGTGGACGACATACAAGACTCTACTTCTATATACAAGAAACATATCCAACCTTTCGACAGCTGCTGGTTCTCTTACTTCTCAACACCAACATCATGATCTCTACTTCCTCGTGCTCGATCACCTAAAAGATGAATCACCCATAGGATTAGACCAAACATCCCAATAAGAGATATAACTCTCTGCCAACATTTATTGAAAGAACAAACAAGATAAGTAGATAGAACAATATACTAAGAAAGTAGAACAACATACTAAGCAGGTAGAACAACATACACAGTAGGTAGAGCAGATTCATCTAAATGATATGTACTCAACAAATAAAACAAATTGAACAAGACTAGACAACTACCATTGAGTAGTAGATCAAGTTATATTATAAAAAGGAATATGAAGAACATGTATAATAGTTGATTTCTCTTACCATCTTATAATTCAAGAAATCATTAAAAAGATAAGGCAAAGGGGCTCATCCAATGTTATTCATATTTAACCCTAAGCATGATATACTATACCAATATGTTAAGTCTTTTATTATTGCCCCAAAGATATAAGTCATACCACCTAAATCCAACCGACCACTGCTAATTTGAAATCGATTTCATACAAGGTCAAATGGAAGAGCCGAAATCCATGACCTCTCCACACCTCTTGGTCAACACAAGAGAAACACCACAAAGACATACCAATCAACTGCAAAAGATGACATATAGTCAATAGAAGAATAGGCTCACACATGGTCGTCCATATAAAACACCAAGCCCACAGGCAACGACGCTAGAAGAATAGGCTCACACATGGATGTTATTAAGTGAAGGAGTGGCTCACACATGGCCATCCATATCACAAGGAGATCAACTCATGCATGGCCGTCCCACACAACCTGTAATTGTGTACACAAGGAGATACCTCGACTTGCATCCCCGCATATTCAAAAATATGCACTCCGAGTTATACTCGTTTCACCAATCCAACAATTAGAGCTAACACTGGAAAGGATCTATGGCACATGGCACCTACATGATTAGGGTTCCACTTGATTAGTTAGCCAATTGGGTGACTTTTAACATCAATCAAGCTACAACATTTAAATCTAAAATAAACTCTACAAGAAAGAAGGTAAATTACAAGTCTAGAAGATATAAAACATACAAGGTGTGAACTTGCCACATAATCACCACACGATACTCAAATCTCTACCATTCACAAGGCTAACACCAATGTTATACTTCACTATGGGATATCAATCCCTTAATCACATCACTTGAGGATATCACCTCTCAAGGCATCAAACCATTACCAGGTCATAGGACCTATCACATTAAAACCTGCATGAACTTCATCATATTATGCCTCATCAGTGTTCATAAGAACCACACTATATCATATAATCACCACCACAACATACATAAGCCATGGCATACATATCACTTGCAAGGTTAGGGGCTTATAAATAGGAAAGAGAGTAGTATATCAGATGACCATCTCAAGAGGGTGAAAGCAAACACATCATACAACTCATAATTAGGGTTAGGGCTCCATGCTTAACCGATTAGGGTCTTGTAGGTACATCAAATCATTAAACTCTAGATATGGAACCTCCCATATTCTTGGAACACCTTAGGGTTAAGAATCATGATTACAGTTAAGCAAATGACTATCCACACAACATTACATGTGGCTTATATATTGCTCATAGAAGTGTATTGATTAAGTACTCAAGCATGTGTCTCAACCATCCATCAACCATGTGTCGTGACCACCCACAGACATGGGTCATGACCATCAACCATCAGTGGTGTCTCAACCATGACCAACACCATGATGTCGCAACCGCAACACACCAGGGAGGGCATGTCTTGACCTCAAACCACACCATGGGTCACGACAAAAAAAAAGGTGAAACATTATGACCATGACAAGGGTAAGGGTCACTAACTTCATAAAATCTTATAACTCTTCTGAAACAAAAGCAAGGTCCAAACGAAGTCAGGGCAGTTATCTCAACCAAATGACAAACCATCATCTCGATTGATACCACAAAAGGATCAAGGTGTAATGACCACCAACGGTCAATCCACCACCAAGACCAAGGATCATAATTAAAACAAGGGTAAATAAGATGAAAATAGAGGTAATCCACAACTAAAATAGAAGAGAATAACATCGAACACCACCATCCTAAAAAAGGAAAACTTCTCCCAAAATTGGTCATAAAAACCCCTAATACTTGCATCATGAAACCACCATGAAAAGGGATCTAAAAAAAGAGATAATCAAGTTAAACCACACTAAAATAGAACCAAAACTTTAAAGAATGCCAAAACACTCGATCATCATGCATGAAGCCAAAACCAAGGTCAAGAGATAGGGGGAAAACATCATTGCACCACAATCACCAAAATTGGTTACAAAACTAGGGTTTCAGATTCAATCCAAACCATGCATGATCTCAACATCAACCAGGTTCTAGATTCTAACATCATCTATTAGCATGTTAAGGAAACATTCTAGAGAGAGAGAAAATAGTAACATGTATGTAGAAGAAGTGCATTAATAGAGAAGGTTAAGAGTTATATAACCCACATGAAAAAAGGTCACTCTAAGGGTTGCAAGCTCCAAACACACAATCCCAAGGATGATGAAGCTCCACCAAAAGATCTTCTCCGACTACAAGAACACCTCAAGAAGGATAAGACACCATAGTCAAATATTTCCCAAGGAAAGAGAGCAAGAAGCTCAAGTCTGAACCAAAAGAAAGAAGGGGGAAAAGAGAGATGAAACCTCCTCTCACTTGGGTGTATCCTTGTCAAAACATGGCCTATGTCCCCTTATGAGGAGTTTACTCTCAAGAATGACCACCATGTCAAAACATGGTCTAAGGCCGAGAAAAGGGAAGAATATGGGGTATAAGATCCAAGGAAAACACCATAAAGGAAAGGAAAACACTTACCAAGGTAGAAGATGATCAAGGGTCACCACAAGCACTACATGCAAGGTTGATCCTCCTTCAAGGCGCCAAGAACAACACCTCCTTGCTCCACCAAGCTCAAAGATCATCCAAGTAAGGAAGGAGAAAGAATATGGACGAAAAAGGTCACTTGCATGGAGAGAAGAGGGTTTATATAGCAAAGGAGGAGCGAGAGGTTGGGCAAGAGATGAGGTGTCAACAAGATAGGGCTCCAAAGGGACACTTGTCCACCCAAGAAACTAACATGCAACCACTTAAAAACCACATGCATGAGATTGTGATACACTCTATGTTGGGTCTCAACCCACTTGGGTCACCTTCATATCCATAGTCGCGACCCACCATGGAACACCATCCATGGTCGCGACAACACCACCAAACACAACAAGGTCGCGACACACAAGGTCAGCAAACCCTTCCTAGGTTGAGGAACTCTATACAAGGGAAAAATATCTTGACCTAAGATCACCCAAAACCATCTTGGTCATAACCACAAATCCTAGAGGGGTGTCTTGACCGTGACACCAACAAAATAACCCATGGGTTGTGACATAGGTCGCTACACCCACAAGGTACATAAAACCTAGAAACCCTAATTACCCAAGGTGATTCCATCACTCAACCAAATATCAAACAAGGCACCCCAGAGCACCACAACCTCTCTAAAGAATCCAAGAGAGAGATGGAACACTATAGAGGTGACAAATTGCACGATAACCCCTCAACTTGGATAAATTGCAATTTGCACCAAAATAAGCATCATCCAAACAAGCTCAAACTGGAGACTAAAGCTCTCTACAAGCTCTAAGATCATATAAAAAGATTAGAGAAAAGTTCTAAACACATCATCAAGCCAAATAAAATAGCATTAACCCAAAACACATGTCAAGGGTCTTACAAAAAGCATCCATCAGGTGGTTATTCCTATCACTAAGGATGCTCCCCCTAAAACCTTGATTGCACCCATGTGTTGCTGAGTTGGCCTCCTATGTATCTGAGTTTGAAACTCACTAAGGTGCATTTTGTCTCTTGAATAGTGATGATGTCAATCTTGTTGCGGTATATGTGTTGTTGAATTTTACGTGTTATGCTGGCGTTAGTAGCCCCACATACATTCCATGAAATAAGGTGCATGGTAGAAAAGAGTAAAACTGCAATGATAGAAAGTGCAAGAAAATGTAGCAGATAAAAAAATAAAGGTAACAAAAAAAAAACAAGTAGGTTCGGCTCAAAGTGGGTTCCTCTTATTCTTCCATCCTATGAAATTTTCTAAGTTAAGGAGGAAGTTGTCGACCTGGTCCAGGTTATCAAAGGATATTCCCAATTTGTTGGAGGAAGTGGTGAATTCCCCTATGGAATCCCATGATGCAAGTTTGTTAATATGTTCCCATTCTAGACTGGATGCATCTGTGTATAGATCATGATGAGAAGGAATAGAATAGGAAATATCATCAACTGTAGAAGAAGTGTCTACCTTATAGAGATTATCCATGGCAAAGAAGTTACATTTCTTTTGGGATTACGGGGTGCAAATCATGGCTTGGATGTATGCATATCCTATCACAAAGTGTGGATGGCCGTAGAGATGGTCTGATTCTATGATGTTGTAGGTCCTTCATAATGGCTAGTTTGATCTTGTCCATGGCATCTGGGTTAAGATATGGTAGTTCTGTGTGATTTTGTGGACAATATAAGAGTATATGGATATGTGATGGCAGAGATGTAGTGGATGTGATCATGTTTGAGGTGTGAAGATGCTTAGTTGTGGGGGTGCTTGTTTTAGGGTTTGTGTGATAGGGTGAGGTTGATTTCGAGTCTAGTCTTTGTTTTTTCTGGATTTTTTAGGGTTTGATAAAGTGGCATGGTTGGTGGGTCTGGGTTGGCAAAACCAAGATGTTGAATGCTTGTCGAGATCTTTAAAGAAGGTGAGATTATTGGTGGGGTGTTCAACTTGAAGTTTGATGGTGTAAACCATGGAACCATGACAAAAGTTTAGACAATAAGGGAGGATTGTTTCTTGGTGGACTGAGAAAACACATAATGCTTTGTTAAAATTGGTTGGTTGGAGAGATTTTGGGAAAATAAACTATAGGGTGGGTTCGACAACATTGGCAATCTGCTTGAAAATGGCTTCTTCCCATAGGTGTGCATGTAGGTTAGAGATGGAAACCCATATGGATCCACCTGAACTTTCAAGGGATGCACTTGTTTCAATTGTCCAATGGTTGACTTATGCTTGTGCATAGCCATCCCCACATGGAAAAGTCATGATCTGACCTATCATCTCGCTCATATTTTGAACTAGTAGGAAGAGAGTAGAGGACCTGACATGGGGAAATGGTTTTTGGTTTAGGAATGGTGCGTCCAGTTATAAGGATAGCTAGGGCTCGAGTAACATAAATGTACTCGATATTAGGACATTCTTGTGGATCGATGAAGTTGAGGATGATATATACTTCATGAAGTGGGGAACTTGAGCATCCTCATACATGACACAAATATATTAAGTGTGCATTCAATGGTCGAGGGGAATTCTGCCTGTTGTGCCATCTTGTCAGAGGGGAGCGAAGTCATATGGCAAATGACGGTCGAGGGTGAGGTGCATGTAGAGGATAGTTGTGCCATGTATTGTGTAGATAGAGGAGGTATAAATGCTTGATTTTTTTAGAGAGAAATGAAATAGTGTAATAGATGGAACATCGGAGATTTTTCCAGAGATATATTGTCATATGTTTGACAGGCAGGTGCGGGCTTTGATGGCCTGGGATAGGTAGGCTTGAAGGTTTTGTTCTCGGTAAAGAGGAGGTCTTAGAGAGGAGCAAAAGAGTTGTGGAAAAGAGGATATCTGCTAGATATAAGGGATTTTGTAACATACCACATTTTTGGTACTAATTCTAATTGTTGAGCTATTATGCACAATCATGTCAAGTTGAAAATCTCCTTGCAAAATTTGCATTCATATTTGCACTTCGTTGAAATGTTCTTAACATTCAAACACCAAAATACAAATTGTCCTCATTTTGGTCTAATCATTCCAATTGGGACCCATAATTGAAGAATTGATCTCAAATATGAATTCCTAGATTTAGATCACACAGGAAAAATAAAATACAATTTCAATGAATTACAATTGTATTAATTCAGATATTTAATTTATTAGACACCTCAAAGACAATAAATGTTGAAATTAGTATTTTTAGAATTCAGATAAATGCAAATTGAAGGCATATAAAATTCCATGTCAAAATTATTTATAACTTATGAGTTATAAATTTCTAAAGAATAAGAGATTAAGATGCAATTAATGTCCTAATAAAACTCTTGGACAAACACGACTCTGACCCATTCTCTTTGCACACGCGCCTGCTACTGTGGTGGCGATTTTCTCTAGATGCAAGTCCGGTGAAGAGACCCATCTCCCTCACGGCCTCTCTCTCTCCCATGTTCGATTCCCCCCAAGTCCCATCTTCATGCCAGAAACGTCCAGGACATCAAGTAACTACAAGCTCAAACGACAAAGGACATTGAAGTCCGGCGATTTGGAAAGGAAACGGCCGGCGAGACACTTTCAGGGCCTTGCGCCGCCTCGGACGGAATCATATGCACATATAGTCTTCACATGAACGACCACGTCCTTAAGGTACAAAACCCTAGGAACTAGGTGTAATATCCAGCAATAAACACCCTTGCCGATCAGAAAACGGCAACAAGGCAGTTTCTAACCTATGAAACTCTTGAATCGTGACCAACTCAACCGCCGTCTCACCTCGGCGAGGTCCTCCTCATTGGCACATATCCCCGCAATCCCAGCAACCTTTCTCATCTTGTATAGACCACCATTGAAAGCCTGCAAGCACCATCACACCCTTACAGAACCCAACTACCAAACACCATCGTCAGGCTGCAAACCAACTCCACGAAGATCTACAACATAGCTACACCTCTGACCACCATGACAGAACAATAGACGGATCTGCTTGACCTTGACGCCTCCTAAGTGTGCCCCTAGATCATCACCGGTGTCAATCAGCATCGGTGGCCTGAAGTTTTCCATCCTCAAGGCTATTAGCTTCAGCCGCGTTGCCTCGATCTTGACGAAGGTCGTCCACGAGCAATCATTCTCCAACCTGGCCTCGACATCCTAATAGGTTTCTTCGATCTGGAAATCCATCCCATGACTTGCAAATGATGAAGCAAGACCTGCAAACAACACCCCACCATGGTGCCAAACCCCCCATCAAACCTGAAACCATCCCGTCGCCATCATCCTTGCAGTGTATGCCTAGAACACCTTGCCACGATCACCACCAGTGATCTGAAACATATCAATACATCCTCGCCAGCAACCAACCTGCTCCTCGGCCCCATAACCTACAACAATAGGTGATCGCCCCCCTCTCAGCCTCAAATCATCATCAACCTCTCCCATCTTTGCTTCGTCCTTTCCCTCGTGACCTGAACCCAAGTAGTCTAGTTCATCTCTTTCCCCGCACCCAACCATCATGGTTGTGAGGCAATTGACGCAACCTACAGTTGCCGCTGCCGAGCACCACCATTTCGCAGCCAGCCAGACCTCCTTCAAAACTCGTAACCTGATGTTATTGAGCTATGAAACCCGGGCCATGGTTCCTTTTCTCTGATTGAGATCTGTCTCGGCTACTGGAGTAGTTTCAGATCGCCCGTGACAACCTGCAACTCGATCATCCACAATGAATCACCTACAAACACGAATTGGCGCTGACATCCACTGACCCCTCACCTCCTCCTTTTCCTCCACCCGATCTGCTGCACAGCCGGCATGCGTTTTGTTGGTTATATCAAACAAGGACCCAACTTAACCAATCACCACAAGTATACGGAGGAAATATAATCAGGTTGAACACAAGGAGCTTAGGCAATTAAATGAGCGCAACAACAATAAAGTTCAACAATCTAGATCGGTTTAAAAGAGACGGTGAAGCTTATCTAATTGCAGAAAATTCAGATTAAAAACTAACAACGAAAAGATTACTAGAAAAGTTTAGGTTCAGATATTAATGGATCTTGGACGTTAGCATTTTCCTCACATATCATAGCATATCATAGGAACATGATGATTTAAACATACATAGCCCCCGGTTAAAGGAAAAGTTATGTTACACTTCACCTCCCGATACAAGTGTAACGATCACTACTCAAAATTACACTCTCGTGCATAAATTTCGTTTTTTATCACAACCTGTTCCCCAACTCATTTCTCTCCACTCTCGTGGTAGAGAAAGAATTGCCAGGAAGGGTACCTCCATACATTCCTACCTATCTTCTCAGATCGAACAAGAATGCAGAAAACATGCATATAAAGTGGCCAGCAATACATGCAAGAGAATAAATAAACCGGAACATTCATGGTAGAAAAATAAGAAGCATAGTATTCAGTAAGAAATCACTTGTTCCATACATGCTATGACATTGAAGCTACTCTCCCATGTCTAAGAAAAAGAGAATTACTCGTCCATGACCATGCCTTGTAGATTTGTTACAGAAAATTCAGTTCTAAACATGATCTAGAGGAGGAAAAATAAAGAGATCTGAAGTTGTAACCACAAGAAGGAGGAATTCCGGCTTGGGGACGAAATTCTCCTTCTTTAGCTGCTCCAAAAATAGGCTAGCTCCTTTCCCAAGAAGCTGCACGGAGTTGGGAAAGCTTGACTGTACCTTGGAGAAGATAATGGAGAAGAAGAAAATGGCTTCTTTTTGCAAGAAACCACCTTAGATCTCTTTCAAAATTTCCCTCCTCTGTTTTTCCCTAGTTTGGGATGAGAAAGACCTTCCAAAATGACCCAACGTAACTGCCCCTTAAGTTCCCTTCTTCATTTAAACACAAACTCATATTTTTCGAATTTCTGAAACTGCCAGGTGCACACTGTGCATTTGGGTGCACACCGTGCACCAACTCTGACGGGTTGGTTCAGGTTGAACTACACACGACGTGCACATAAGCAATGCACGCTGTGCGACTTTTCAGAAGTTTTCTTGGCTGCTTGACGCTCGAGGTGCACGCCGTGTAGTTGAGTGCACGTTGTGCACTTGCTTTTTTGTACATTTCTGGAAACTCGCACGCCGTGTTCGAGGCCCGAACACGCCGTGCATTCTTCCGTCTAGGTGAAACAAAACTTCTTCTAAAGTGATGCACGCCGTGCATTTATCCTACACGTCGTGCATTCTGCTGTTTTAGCAGAATTAAGCTCTGAAATCAATTCTTTTGGGACATATCTGCAATGCAAGTTATGCGATAAGTAAAGTAACAAAAAGATGGCAAAAGTAATATGAAAATAGACTAAATAAAATCAGAATGAATAAAATTTGTGTGTGATAATATGTGAAAAGATGATGTAGAAATCACACAACAAATCCCCCTAAGCTAGAACTATTACTTGTCCTCAAGCAAAAAGAGCAGGGTTACATTCAAGAAGAAAAATCAAGTTTATGCATGGATTAAAAGAAAAGAAGGTATGCAATCAGCTCAACCAACAATGCACATTGTGCTTGTGTTCCTTGTTATCATCTCAAATTTTCAACATCCAAGATAGAGAAATTAAGTCCAACAGGGTTAGTTCCAAAACAAATGAAATGATCAACTAGACAACATTAAATAGAATTTGGATAATCAAGCCAAACAATCAGTGCATGTACATTACGGAGTTTTCAGCTAGTACAAATATAAGATTATGAAACCAATGCTAACATTAACAATACTTAGTTGCACTCTTTTTCTTAAGGATATGATGATGGAACTTTTGAGTTCCAGCATTCGACTGCTAATTTAGGCTTACGCTCACGAGGAAAGCCGGTTGGGGTGTTGTTTTTACCCTCTTTTGATTTTCATATCACCTAACTATCATCAGATCGAACTCACAATAGGCTAGCATGATATGTGGGCCATTTGCCATCTTTTATTGGGTCAAGGTGAACTCTTGATGGTACAACACCAAAGAGTCAATAAGAATGTTAAAGCTAGCAAGATTTAAATCATTCTTTGAAAGTTTTTCACTGAAAAATTTATTGTAGATGGACTAAAGGTTTGAAAAGAGTATCCCATATTCTATTAAATGTTGCCAAGTTGATTCATTCACTTAAAATTTGGAACTATTACGTGTATTGAGAAATCAAGGATGTAAAAAAAAAATTGAGATTTCAAACAACAAACACAAGGCAAAGTCATGTACATGGGGATTTTTCAAATTCCATTTCATTCATACATGCTCTTGATTTTTCTTCTCATGTAGTCAAGACACATAAAGGACCAGAATCATTCCAGCATACAGGGAGGGGGGTTCATTCTAAAAAGATAGTCTCAAGTCATATTAATTTTTACCATCAAGGGACAGAACAAGGAATAAAAAGGAAAACACATGATACAATTGACTCAAATAAAGAAAAGCTGAATGAAAAACTACAACTATTGGCCGGTTGATCTCCCCATAAGCTTGAAATCAGCAGTGTCCTCATTGCATCAATCGAACTTATGGAGTTCATAACCGGGTACCTGTCATCGATGTGATCAAAAATAAGAGTCGACACCCTCCTGATCAGGGAAGAACTGGCTGACAATGTCGGGGATGTCCATCGGCTGGGTGGAAGAGTCGGTCTGCTGCTCTGGAAACTGAGGTGGCTGCTGTTCTAGAAACTGAGACGGTTGCTGTTCTAAAAATTGAGACAGTGGAAACTCAGACTGCTACTGAGGTGGTGACTGATACGGCAGCGGGGCGGGGTAATGGCCCTGAGAGATATGCCAAGTGTCCATCCAGTTGAGCATGTCGTACATCGCAGTGTACTGCGTGCTCATCTAGTCGAAACGGCTGTCGATGTGGTCAAACCTCTGCTGAATGTAACCGTAAAGGAGCCTCATGTCAGGCATCGTCAAGTGTACTCTGTCTGAGTACTGGTGGAGGGTGGAAGTGGAGTAGGAGCTACTTGTGTAGCTGTTGGCGTAGAGCTACTGGCGCCGGGGGTGGGTGTCTCTTCATCGACTTCAGGCTATAACTCCACCTTCCAAGTGGCTTTGTTCCCGATATCATTGCAGGTTGAATAGGAGATGATGATGAAATGCTTCTTTGTGATAAAAATCTTGAATTTACTTGTGCTACTTCCATGTCTTGATATCAACCCACAAGAAATAAGATAGTTGATATCTACAAGGTTTTTCCCCGGTGCAAGTTCTAGGACACCCACCTTTAAGCCTAGCTGCATTGCAAGTATACTGATCAGCCCACCGCACATGATGTCACCTGCCTCTCTTTGCTTCTTCTTTTTGGTCTCTAGAAGCTTATTTACAATGTAGTATCCAGAACTGATTTGCTCATTCTTTACTAAGCACCATAAGAAGAAAAGATTATTTTTTCCTACGACACCTTGAGTCTCATTTTTAGCAAAGGGCCCTGTGATTAGAAGAAGATGCATAACTCTAAAAATTTGATTATGGAGTGAAGAAGCTCGGGCATTTCTAACTCTATGCACCGTTTCACTAGTAATCTTAGACCAAAAAGAATCACTATGGAAGGCGGGTGGATAATTAGCATACACTCCATAGTTGCACTTAAGTAAAGCACAAAACCGTTTAAGATCCATAGAAAAGAATTTGTCTAGAAGTTGAAAACTAATTTTTGGATATGGCTCACGACAGTTTTGTGGGTCGTCTTCTGCTTTGAAGGTGGTCAGAAATTCATAAACCAAGCAGGGGCAGGTCTTTGACACTCTAGTGCAAATAAGGTGTAGACCTAAGAACCATAGATGCTCTATGACCTCATTTTTGAAACCTAACTTGTCAAGAGTTTTCTCGCAGACATAGCGGGAAGGTAGAACACGCCTGGTGACGAGGAGCTGGTAATCTGCATCTTCCTCTAGGGTGATTTGGAATTGAGTGGAGGGTACAAACGCTTCTGGTGCCGTATTAGAAGGTGTTGCACTTGTAGTTGGGCGTACTTTGGATGAAGGAGGTCCTACATGGCGTCTGCCTGTGCTTCTCTTGATAGGTGACATTTTGCTGTAGTAATGCACGACGTGCAGTTTGCTATCACGATGTGTACCTACAAAGATGTTTTTTTTTTCTACCCTAGAAGAGGAATGCACGACGTGCAAGATGAGTGCATGACGTGCACCTACAGATAAACCACAGACAGAATCAGGTGTCGTTGTCGAGTTGGCAGCTAGGGGTACGACGGAGAAAAAGGTCGGCGGTGTCAGCTTCTTTGAGTTGTTGTTGCTACCGGGCGGTGCAGAGAGGAGGCAGACGGAGACAGAGGAGCTAGCTCAGTCATGAAGGAGAAAGCGTGGGGCAGATCGGAGGAATACTCCTCTTGCTGCTTGACGGTGCTGCTGGGAGCACAACCGGTGGTGAAGGAGAAAGCGTGGGGTGGATCAGAGGAATACACCTCTTGCTGCTTGACGGCACCGCTGGGAGCACAACCGGTGGCGAAGGAGAAAGCGTGGGGCGGATTAGAGGAATACTCCTCTTGCTGCTTGATGGAGGCAATGGCGGTTGCTCAGTTGTGGCATAGTTAGGATTTGGCGCTAGGGCGGCGACTGAGAGAGGAGGCGGACGGAGGAGGCCTAGCTTGAGCGGCGACGTTGGCGGAGAAGAAGGTGGCTGCTCTTGCTTGACGGTGCATGGCTGCGGAATGGGGGAACGACGTGTAGAGATGCATGACTCTCATGGAGGACGATGGCAGTGCACGACTGCTAGGGTTGGAGTGGGGAATTAGTCATGCACTCCATCCCTACTTGACTAGTCTTTTTTAAAAAGACACGATGTGCATGTTATATGCACAGTGTGTTCCTCTTCAGTTCAGACTATCTTTAACGTTCTTGTGCACGACGTGAAATTCTGATGCACGACGTGCAATGGTTGAAAACACATTACATACCAATTGTTATGCACAGATGCACGATGTGCGTTTATCATTGCACAACGTGCATGTTTCCATACCATTTTCTTATCATTCGGAAAACCAGGTGCACATCGTGCGTCGAGAAATGCACGACGTGTGAGATTCTAGAAACATTTTTTGTATTTACATCTCCCAGGTACCCAATGTGCGTCAAGAAATGCACGACGTGCATGTTTCCTGAACATCATTCAGTGCATTTTATGCTGAGGTGCACGCTGTGTCAAAGAAAGACAGGCTGTGCATTTTGGAATTTCTACAGAAAATAACAGTCAGTCAGTACGAAACAGAGATAGATATGCCGGCAATCAAGTCTAAATTATTACATTCATCCATGACAGGCTTATTAACCAAATTTAAAAGTGTTTTTGACTCGAAGAGCTTAAAAGAAATATATCCTAATGTGGGGTCAACTCCCATAAGGTCCTCCATTAAGACTCTTCAATTTCTTCAAGCATCTTGGAGGGAGAAAGAGGCTCCCTTCTCTACTTCATCTCCACAAGAATAAAGTTTGCAATGCTGTCCATTCACTTTGAAGTTGCCATATTTGTCTTAGAGTTCCACAACTCCATATGGAAATTTTTTTTAGCACCAGGAATGGGCCAAACCATTTTGATTTCAGCTTCCCTGGAAATATCTTTAATCTAGAGTTGAATAACAAGACTTTATCTCCTTCTTGGAAATCTTTCCTACAGATTCTCTTGTCATGCCAAGCCTTTGTTCTTTCCTTGTACAACCTTGCATTCTCATAAGCATCAAGGAGTAGTTCTTCAAGTTCCTGCAACTGCAAAAAGTATTTCTCTCCTGCTTTCTTCATATCTAAGTTCAAGAACTTAATTGCCCACAAAGCACGGTGCTCCAATTCTAGCAGAAGGTGACAAGACTTGCCATATATTAGTTTGAATGGAGTAGTCCCTATGATGGTCTTATAGGTTGTGCGGTATGCCCATAATGCCTCATCAATCTTTAAGGCCCAATCTTTTCTTGAACTAGAAGCAGTCTTTTCAAGAATATTCTTTAGCTGCCTATTTGAAACATCTACCTTCCTGGATGTTTGAGGATGATAGGGTGTAGAGATCTTATGAGTCACACCATATTTAGAGAGAAGGTTTTTGAATTGTTTTTCAGCAAAGTGTGTGCCTCCATATGAAATTACCGTATGAGGAACTCCAAACTGAGGGAAAATAATCTTTTGAAAAAGCTTAATTACTGATTTAGCATCCGACACTTGGGTTGGAATGGCCTCAACCCATTTGGACACATATTCACAAGCAACAAGAATGTATTGATACCCGCAAGAAGATGGGAATGGTCCCATGTAATCCACTCCCCATACATCAAACACCTCAACCTATAAGATAGAGTTGAGAGGCATGTCATCACAGTGGGATATACCTCCTGTTCTTTGACATCTATCACAAGAGTTGACAAATAGATTGACGTCTTTGAATAATGTGGGCCAATAAAAACCATCTTGTAGTATCTTAGAAGCAGTCTTTTCTCCTCCGAAGTGTCCTCCATAAAGTGAGGCATGGTATTCAACAATAATATTTGGGATTTCCTCTTCAACAACACACCGACACATCAGTCCAGCACTTCCATGCCTGAATAATAATGGATCATCCCAATAGTAAAATTTCACATCATGAAAAAATTTCTTCTTTTGTTGATACGTCAAATCATGTGGGAGTTGTCCAGTAGCAAGAAAGTTGTTGATGTCCGCAAACCATGGTGCTTGAGTAGATGACAATGCATAGAGCTTTTCAATAGGCAAATGATCTTCAATGGGCAATGGGTCTCCAGCCTCTGTGATTAGTATAGAAAGATGATCAGAAACATTATTTTCTGTACCTTTCTTATCTCGGATCTCAAGATCAAATTCTTATAGAAGAAAAATCCAACGAATAAGACGTGGTTTGGCATCTTTCTTGTTCAACAAATACTTTATGGTGGCATGATCAATATATACAATCACCTTTGATCCCACCAAATATTGTTGGAACTTGTCAAAAGCATAAATGATGGCTAGGATTTCCTTCTCTGTGGTTGTATAGTTGATCTGTGCTTCATCAAGGGTTTTGATTTCATAATAGATGGCATGGAGTTTCTTATCTTTCCGCTGTCCTAGAACACACCCCACTGCATAATCGCTTGCGTCACACATTAGCTCAAAAGGGGAATCCCAATCCAGAGGTTGAATATATGGGGCTGAAATGAGGGCCTCTTTGAGCTTAGAAAAGGTTGTATGGCAATCATTATCAAACAAAAACTCGACATCTTTTGCAAGTAGGGAACACAACGGTTTTGCAATTTTAGAGAAATCTTTAATGAATCTTCTATAAAAACCTGCACATCCAAGAAAGCTTCAGATGTCTTTAACTGAAGATGGAGTAGACATCTTCTCAATGGCTTCAACTTTTGCCCTGTCCACTTCAATACCTTTGTTAAATACAACATGTCCTAGTACTACACCGGATTGTACCATGAAATGACACTTCTCCCAGTTTAGCACTAGGTTAACCTTTTTACAACAAGCTAAGACTAAAGACAAGTTCAATAAACATTGATCAAAAGAATCACCATATACACTAAAATCATCCATGAAAATCTCCATTATATTTTCAATAAAATCAGAGAATATGGCCATCATACACCGCTGAAAAGTAGCAGGAGCGTTGCAAAGACCAAACGACATACAGAGATAGGCATATGTTCCATAAGTACAAGTAAATGTGGTTTTCTCTTGGTCGGGTTAATAAATAGGAATCTGAAAAAAATCCGGAATACCCGTCCAGGTAACAAAAATAAGAATGCTTAGCGAGGCGTTCAAGCATCAAATCAATAAAAGGCAACTGAAAATGATCCTTGCGAGCTGCCTTATTCAAATGCCGGTAGTCAATACACATACGCCAACCGATAACCATACATGTTTGTATTAACTCATCATTGTCTCCCTTGATGACAGTTGCACCTCCCTTCTTAGGAACTACATGAATGGCACTAACCTAGGGGATGTCACTGATGGGATAGATTATTCCAACATCAGTTAATTTGGAAATCTCTTTCTTTACCACTTCAAGCATATTTTGATTTAGGCGCCTAGGTGGTTCAACTATTGGTTTAGCATCATCTTCCATATTAATTCTATGCATACAAATTGAAGGATGAATGCCTTTTAGATCATCTATGGAATAACCAATGACGTCTTTATACAAATGCAGTTCAATAAGTAATTTATTTTCTTGGCCATTGGTTAATTCATTATTTATTATAACAAGGGATGTAGAGTTTGGGTCAAGAAATGCATATCTTAGCCCGGGTGGAAGGACTTTTCGTTCTATCTTTTTCCCTGTTGTACCTTCATCAACTTTATTATCAACAAGTGGAACATCTTCATTAATAGTTTGTGCTTTAGAAATAGAAAGTGCTCCAGAAATTTCTAAATTGTTGAGTTCTGTCACATCATCATCATAAAGATTGATCATCAAATCAGCAATATCTTCATTATCATCCTCAATTGGATCAGTAGTATCTAATAAATAGATTTCTTCAACACGTGCAGGTGCTTTCATTACATCATGAATAGAGAATTCCATTGCTTCTTCACCAACACGTAGAGTGAGCTTTCCTTCCCAAACATCAACAATACATCCGGCAATCCTCAAGAATGGCCTTCCAAAAAGAACTGGGTTGGAAGGGATCTCCACCATATCAAGAGCAACAAAATCACACGGTATATAGAACTTCCCAATCTACACTAGTACATCTTCCACTATACCTTTTGGGTATTTAATAGAATGATAGGCTAACTCAATAGCCATCTTTGTTGGCTTCAAGTCTCCAAGATCCAATTCTTGCCATAAGGTGGATAGAATGAGACTAATACTAGCACCAAGGTCTACTAGACCTTTGTCAAAAGTGGTATTGTTGATCTTACATGACAGTGTAAAAGCTCCCAAATCATCAAGCTTTTATGGAAGGCAGTTTTGAATAATAGAACTCACTCTTTCTGAAAGCATTACTGTTTCAACCTGATCAACTTTTCTTCTTTTAATCAAGATATCTGTTAGGAATTTAGCATAAGAAGGCATCTCGGAAATAACTTCAGCAAAAGGAAGATTGGCATGTAATTTATTAACAATGTCCATAAACTTCCTAAACTTGAGGTCCTCCTTCTTATTGGTAAGCCTTTGATTAAAAGGTGCAGTGACCTTGAAAGAAAGTGGTGTTTCAGTTCTACCTTTCTCCTTGATGTAATTAGGAGTGTTAGACTCCTCTTCATTGACTACCTCCATGTTCTTTTCTTTGGATGGAGAGGGTCTTTCAATCTCAGCTCCACTTCTTAGAATAGTTGCATTAGCTTATTGCCTTGGGTTCACTTCTGGTTGGCTTGGAAGAGAACCAGACTATGGAGTCCTTTGTTGAGTTAGAGCTTGTTGTGCTATTTGGTTCTCCAACATCTTGGCGTGAGTGGAAATACCATCCACCTTTGCAGAAATTTGAGCAATGGCATCTTTCAACAACTTGTCATTTCCTCAAAGTTCTTCATTCTGCTGCATTTGTGTAGATATAAATTTTTCCATCATAGCTTCTAGGGAAGAACCTTGGGGTTGTTGTGGCTGCTGGTAACCCCTATTGTTGAAACCCGATGGATTCCCTTGGCAGTTTACATGTTGTTGCTGCGGTTGCTGCTATCCTTATTGGAAGTTTTGAGTGTTGCTTGTGTTCCTATAGGAGAAATTATGATGATCTCTCCATCCTGGATTGTATGTGTTGGAATAGGGATTGTATTGCTTATTCCCTTGCATTCCAACATCATTGACATGTTCAAAATTCCCTTCAATTGCATTAGGAGCAAAACATGAAGAAGAAGTATGTCCTGCATTACCACAAGCTTCACATATAACTTCAGCTGATTGGATTTGCATAGTAGTCATCTTTTCAAACTTCTATATAAGAACATCCAGCTTAGCAGCAATAAGATCAACAACATCAAAAGTGTGTTTCCCTCCTTGTTTCCCAGTTGAAGAACTAGCTGCAGAGGCTGATTTTACTCCCCTATCTCCTCCCCATTGGTAATGATTTAGCGATATGTCTTCAATAATGTCATAAGCCTCTCTATAAGACTTAGTCATTAATGCACCATTAGCTGCGACATCTAGTGTCAACTGAGTGTTGTAGAACAATCCATTATAGAAGGTTTGAAGCAACAACCAGTTAGTTAAACCATGGTGTGGGAAAAGGTGTTGAAGATCCTTAAATTGTTCTCATGTATCATAAAGAGTTTCTCCTTCATTTTGAGAGAAATTGGTGAGTTGATTCCTCAATTGGGCTGTTTTGCTGGGTGGGAAGTATTTTGCAAGAAAAGCACTTAAGAGTTGGTCCCAAATTTTGTTTGACTTCTTTGGAAGAGACAAAATCCACACCTTAGCTCTATCTCTTAGAGTGAAGGGAAAAATCACAAGTCTCACTCCTTCAGGAAATACCTCATTAATTATGAAGGTATTCAAATATTCCAAGAATTCGACAACATGAAGACTTGGGTCTTCATTGGCTGTTCCTCCAAAACAATTTTACTATATCGTTTGCATCATAGAAGGAGCAATTGAAAAGTTTTTCTCTTCTATAACAGGCAAGTCAATGGCCCCACAAATGTTTGTGGCGACCGGCATCGTGAAATCCTTTAAAGGAAGGTCGTCCTCCATGGATGGATCACTTGGTGTAGTTTCCTCAAAGAGTGGAGAAGATGGTGGTGGTGATGATGGTGACGGCGGAGTACCTCTTAGCAGTGACTATTCTACTCTTCTTGCTCTTCTCAAGCTTGAAAGAGTACGCTCGATTTCAAGGTCTAACAATGTAGATTTTGAAGACCTCATTGTGAGCGACGCATACAACCTGAAAAAAATAACAAGAGGAATTGAGAACAATATTAAAAGGTATATAAAATTCAAAATATGGAAATGATGATCTAGTCTTGAATACTGATTAGTACTTATTACTACAAATAAACTACCGTAGCTCCCCGGCAATGACGCCAAAAACTTGTTGGTTATATTTAGACTAACCACTTTTTATCCAAACAAGGATAGTTTACCCAACTTAACCAATATCCACAAGTATACGGAGGAAGTATAGTCGAGGTAGAACACAAGGAGCTTAGGCAATTAAATGAGCACAACAACACTAAAGTTCAATAATCTAGATCCGTTTAAAAGAGATGGTGAAGCTTATCTAATTGCAGAAAATTCAGATTAAAAACTAACAACGAAAAGATTACTAGAAAAGTTTAGTTTCAGATTTTAATGGATTTTGGACGTTAGAATTTCACTCACATATCATAGCATATCATAGGAACATGATAATTTAAACATACATAGCTCCTGGTTAAAGGAAAAGTTGTGCTACACTTCACCTCCCGATGCAAGTGTAATGATCACAACTCAAAGATGCACTCTCGTGCATAAATTTCATTTTTGATCACAACCTATTCCTCAACTCATTTATCTCCACTCCCTTGGTAGATAAAGAGTTGCCAAGAAGGGTACCTCCATACATTCCTACCTATCTTCTCAGATTGAGCACCATACATTCCTACCTATCTTCTCAGATTGAGCACCATACATTCCTACCTATCTTCTCAGATCGAGCAAGAATGTAGAAAACATGCATATAAAGTGGCCAACAATACATGCAAGAAAATAAATAAACCGATACATTCACGGTAGAAAAATAAGAAGCATAGTATTCAGTACGAAATCACTTGTTCCATACATGCTATGACATGGGAGCTACTCTCCCATGCCTAAGAAAAAGAGAATTACTCATCCATGACCATGCCTTGCGGATTTGTTACAAAAAAATCAGTTCTAAACATGATCTAGAGAAGGAAAAACAAAGAGATATGAAGTTGTAACCACAAGAAGGAGGAATTTCGGCTTGGAGATGAAATTCTCCTTCTTTAGCTTCTCCAAAAACGGACTAGCTCCTTTCCCAAGAAGTTGCACGGAGTTGGGGAAGCTTGGTTGCACCTTGGAGAAGACAATGGAGAAGAAGAAAATGAATTCTTTTTGCAAGAAGCCACCTTAGATCTCTTCCAAATTTCCCCTCCTCTATTTTCCCTGGCTTGGGACGAGAAAGACCTTCCAAAATGACCCAACGTAACTGCCCCTTAAGTTCCCTCCTTCATTTAAACACAAACTCATATTTTTTGAATTTCTGAAATTGCCAGGTGCACGCCGTGCATCTGGGTGCACGTCGTGCACCAACATAGATGGGTTGGTTTAGGTTGAACTACGCACGGCGTGCACATAAGCAATGCACGCCGTGCGACTTTCCAGAAGTTTTCTTGGCTGCTTGACGCTCCAGGTGCACACTGTGTAGTTGAGTGCATGCTGTGCACTTGCTTTTCTGTACATTTCTAGAAACTGGCACACTGTGTTCGAGGCCCGAACACGCCGTGCATTCTGCTGTCTGGGTGAAACAAAACTTCTTTTTAAGTGATGCATGCTGTGCATTCTACTGTTTTAGCAGAATTAAGCTCTGAAATCAGTTCTTTTGGGACATATCTGCAATGCAAGTTATGCGATAAGTAAAGTAACAAAAAGATGGCAAAAGTAATATGAAAAGAGGCTAAATAAAATTAGAATGAACCAAATTTGTGTGTGATAGTATGTGAAAAGATGATGTAGAAATCTCACAACAAGTTTCTCTCAGCATCCAATATTCCACATACCTACAAACTCCATGATGATCGCCAGCCTTGCAGCCACAAACTTCAGCAAGAATAACCCCAACTAAATACCACAAGAGCACCTCATCTCCTCACAATTCAATCTACAACAATAGTCCAACTCTGGATCTGTAGAATCCATGAGACAAGACCAACAAAGATCCATGGGATTCTATTCATCCAAGGTCTGTATTCCTTCATGTATTTCGATCTTCAATTAGTAAGCTAATGATATGGACAACCCAAATGATAAAGATGTATCTCTAAGTCACAGATCAGTAGCTAAATCATAATTAAAGAATATCATTTAATATTTATAACTTCACTTTTCTAATATTATATTTGTCTACATATACACAATCGAAATCTAATTACAAGTGTATGACTAGTGTATATAGAGGTATGCTAGATTAAAACTAAATACTTCTACTGTTACAACCCCAATTTTTGGGTTCAATTGGTGAGAAATGTAATTTCTCATATTAAAGATATTTGAACAAATAGTGATGTAGTTTGATTCAAATAAATGGATTTCGTTTACAATAGCCTTGATGTTTGTGTTGTGGGCTTTATTGGCTATTGGGCCCAATAACAAGGAAAAAACAAAGAAAATTCAATAAGTGAATGAATAATTGAATATTTGAGAAAAGAAATATGTAGAAACCTCTAGAAGGCAAATCCAAAGAGGATTTCGTGCCTCTTGGGTTCCTTGGGTACCAAGGAGTCCAAGGTTGCAAAAAGAAAGCAATAAGAGAAGAAAAGATTAATTAAGTATTTCTTTATTAAGAAAGAAATTGAAAATAATGTTAAAATGTGGAAAACAAGTGAAAAGAGATATAATTGAGTTATCCTTTGTGGAATTTCGTATCCCAAGGATTCCTAATGATAAAAGGAATACCAATGAGGAAAATAAAAGAGAAATAAAGAGAAATCCTCAAAAAGAAATATTTTAAATGAGAAATAAACAAGATAATGTGAAATAATGCATAATGATGCATCTAGAAGGATAATAAGTATCCTTAAAAAGTAATTTCGAAATGATAGAGTTTCTTGGGGTACAAGGAGCCCCAATGAAGAAAGAGGAAAGAGAAAATACCAAAATTGCAAAATAAGGAGATAATGTGAGTACACAATTAATGTATTAAGTGGTATTGCTAAAAGATAGTAATTACTATTAAAGGAAAATATGATTTCGTTGCTATGGATTAAAAGGCATGAATAAAGAGAATAAGAGAGAGAATTTTGTATTTCTAGTTATCCATGCAATAATGAATATCAATATGGTAAATAAGAGAGAAGAGTTTCTTCTCCATGAAGGAATTTGTTTCCTAATGGGAATAGGACTAAGTTGACCCATAGGTGGTCGCCTTAGGGCATGGATACTTACCCTTATATATAGGGTAAAGTCTTGGTTTGAGTTAAGGAGAGAGAGAGAAACCCACACATCCTTTCCTCTTCTCCTACTTCCTTCGTACAAACCCTAGTCTACGGAATAGTCCTAAACCCAGGAGCATGGGGAGCTGCGGTGTCATTAGGATGGAAGCCTAACGTTTTACCAACAACCTAGGGACAATCGGCTCCCTCCCCGAGTGCTTGACCTCGCACAACCACCGCAATAGGGCTGCAAACGTGCATCTAGCCACAACTTTGGCGCATCTAAGGGCAGCCACCTCGGCCGCGACCTGGGGGTTCCCCGTGTGCGCAGGGGCACGCCGGAGCCAGGGCAGCCATGGCTAGTGATCGTGGGGCCCCAGGGAAGAGAGGAGGACGACCGCACGCAAGCTGCAGGTCGACGGCGGCCGCTGCCCAAGGTTGAAGATGATCGGGCCATCTTTTGACGTTTCTGCCCCTCCGCGTGGAAAGGAAAGAGCCACTCAAGTGAGGGTAATACCGTAAATTGGTTATAAACTCAATCGAGCGCTTGCATGGGCTAGGTGACGTGGTGCGTCCTGATTGGCTGGGTGAGTGAAATCTTGTTAAATTCGTAATTAAAGATTCGTAACTCCGATTAGGACAAGTTATATATGTATTTTGATCAGAAAAATGCAAGGAACCCATTAAAAAAAGTTTTAAAGCCTGAATCTGATCATAGTTAGAAAACTAGTGTAAATTATCATCTGTAATGAATTAAAGATTAAGAAACCCTATTTTGAAATGATTAATGTGTTTAATAGGGTTTAATGGATCTTTAGGGTTGATGATAACCTGTTAAATGTAAAAAGGTACATAATGTTCAAAAAGGAATAACTTTGCACACGATTAGTCTAATTTAGAGTTTATGTGCTTAAATATGCATGAAATTTGAAAAAGGCATAAAGTTATTAGCTTTAATGATTTAATTAAGGAAAAGCCCTTAGTTTTGATGATAGATGACGTTATTTGGATAATTCAAGTTGATATTAACCTATTGTTAATAAAAGTGAGAATATGATCTAAAAGATGGTCTTTTTATATAATTGGTTTAATTTAGGGTTTTGTGCATGAATATGCACTAATGAGCTTGAAAACCCTAATTTAGATGAATATGTCTTTTAATTGTTTTAATGGTTCAAATACTTGAATAAATAGGGATGTGACGATCCTAAGTCAATTTGGGTATAAAATACTATTAAAATGAATAGTTGAGCAATTAAGGTTCATAAAAATGAAAAGGATATTTTAGGGTTTGTTAACTTAAAAAGGATAAAGTTTGAGAAATTGATCTAAGAAACCCTAATGAATAGTAATGAAACCTTAATGCGGATTAGAAACCATAGAAAGTGAATCCAAGTTAATAAAGTAGGTTCTTGATAAAGTGTGTAATAAATAGAGTACATATTCTTTTCAGGAATTATGTGATTGTTGAATTACTTGGATTGCATGCTTGGTTGGATTTTCTTAATGCTTATGAAATCATCAAACCAGGTTTGTGGTTACGATTATGAATAACCGCTTTAGTTTCCCGGTGGATTCCCGAATGTTTAATCACATTGAATGCAACTAAACTTTTGGATGTTTATTTATTTCATGCAACTATAAAGTGACTATGATTATCACTATAAATGTGCATGTATAACTGGCTAGATCCGTGTCCACCTCTGTTACTTTGAAAAGGCTAAAAAAGGGGTAATCCTAGAGCAAGGTCTAGGTTACCGTGAGTTAGAAACTGGGCTACCTATGTGTAGTGCCATGAGACTCTTTAGCATATCCTGAGTTAAGGAGTGGTCTACTTACGAGTAGTGCCATGTGACTCAACCCTAGAAACTGGTTCACTTATAGGTGGATCATGAGGGGTTTAATGGGGACAACACAGAGGATAGGGTACTCTTGGATCGCGGAGTTATATCTAAAATGTAATCTTGGTTGTTAAATAAGTAATTGAATGATTACATTGTTATCATAGTTGCATGTTTATGGTTTCCCCCACATACCAGCTTCGGCTGACCGACGTTTTGTTTGTCGGTGTTTTAGGTACAATGAAAAGAACAAACAGTAAAGTGGCACATGTGGTACTAAATGAGAATTAAAGTGCAAAGGAGGATTAGATAGATTAGTATCTGTGTGGATAGAAGTTTAGAGATCCAAGTTTTCAAAAAGGTATGCAAAATATTTACTTTCTTACAACTTTCAGTATAGTATGTTAAAATTTGATAATTATTCTTGGTTAATTGCCAAACCTTTGATCCGGAAGTCATGGGTACGACTTCGACCTCTCGGTATCCCTTAATTAGGGGTTATCGGGAGGTGGGGTTGTAACATTTGGTATCAGAGCTTAGGTTTCCCAGTTAACCATTAATAATTATTAAATTTTACAAACTCCATAGAACCCAAGGGAGTTATTAGAGGAGTATCCGAAAGACGGAGGTGTCTAGAAAAGGATCACGAACGGGGGCTGGCAAGATTTTCCTCCGCACCGCTAGTCGGAATACAAGGACTCCTGGATCCATGTGACTGCCTGGCCAAAGTCTTAGGGTATGAATCGAAATAAGATACCTTTAGGACTTCTCATCTTATTCATCCCTTCTCATCACAAAATTCTGATAAGGACCTAAAGGATTAGGGTTTTATTTCTTCTCCTCACCCTCTTGAGGTATGGGTAAGGATAATAAGGTTTAAGGAATCCTCCACCAAATTAATGAAAAGCATGTAAATAAGATGTCATGGACATAAGCTTAATAGATTAAGCGCAAATTATAGAATAGATACATGCTTAGGTCGTATGACATAAGTTGTCATGTTCTCAGAAGAGACCTGAGGCTAGACCTTCTTGTCAGGAGGATGAGTTAGTCTTGGAGATAGAGATCTCCATTGCAAGTAGAGCCCTAGCACGTCCTCTGAGGATGATGCTAACCCTAGCCCTAGCCCTAAGTGAAGGATAGAGAGAGATGAGTTGGACCAGGTGTTTGAAAGGACATGCCTTTGGGATGCCATATGATCCATGGGTGACCTAGCAACTTTGGCAACCCAACCCTGGGAAGGGTCGTGCAGCTCCTTAGATGATGATGTTAGTGAAGGACCATAGAAACCCTATGGGCTTGTTTACCTTCTGAGGTAGGAAGAAGAGTTCCTTAGACCTAGAAAGGTTTGGTAGCAGGTTATGAAGCCTTGTACCTTGTTGGTTGTCCTTAAGGAGGACCCAACCCTAAGTATTGCTCGAGTTGAAGGATGACAGGAAGTGTGTGCCATGCCTTTTGCATGCTTGGTTCGTAGTTAAGAGATAGAGCATGCGGTTGGACACCTACAAGTGAACCTAGGGTTCCTAGGCCTAAGAGGGGAAGTAGTGTACCTAATGCTCATAATGAGAAGTTGAGTTCCTATAGAAGCAAGCATGGTACTCCTCATGTATAGAGAAAAAAAAGGGAAGCCCCTTAAGTTTAAGGTTGATGTGTTCCTATAGAAGTTGAGTTCCTTAGAACCCCTCACAACTAGGTTGATGATAAAGGGAAAGTTTGATCTTGATCCAACATCGAGGAAAGAAGGATAATTATGACCTAGCATGGTACGGTAAGTGATCTGCTTGTGCCTTAATGGCTTGCTAGGGTTAAGTAGGCTCGTGTGGATGTAAACCCTAGACCTAAGAGCTTTTGTGACCTTAGATATAGTTTTCCTCCCATCCTGGGAGAGGGACCCCTTTGGAAGGGTGTATATCAGTTTTTTTGGTTCAAGGTAACCTAAAGAGGTCTCATAGGATCTTGAGAAGCTAAGTGAAAGGTACATAGTATGAGAATGAATCTACAGACCCATAGATATCCATCTCTATTGCATGTGAAGGTGTTACCATGGAGGTAACCGGTATGGGGCTTGACCAAGGTAGGTAGGTTGCCATGATGCCTATGAACGGATGAGAGTCAGCCCATGAATGTAGAAAGAGAGATGATGAAGACTTGGGTAAGGTTCTAAGTGAACATGTACTGTAATGGAGAATCCTAAGTCAATCCTAGGGTCAGGTAGGGATAAAACCAATGAAAGTAGGAGTTGCCTAATTCCCCAGTTGCACATGACCATAGGGTCGGGAGGTAACAACTATCATTGTCTGAGGGCCATGGGTTAGGAGATTGATCACCTTCATGAACTCATGGGACCCAAAGGGCAGATGAGTAGGGTACTCTCTTGATGCATGAGGGAAGAGGGATGACCCCAAAAGAGTCAGTGCCCCATAGACCTAGAGGAGATGACCAAGGATATAAACCTCAGTAGGTTCAAGACTTGTTTGATATCATGATGTCTGTAATGTAGAGACATATGTGGCACGTTGAAACTTAGATATAAAGGTGTATTGGCAAGGTGGGATGTACCATCTCTACTCTTGGAACAGGAAGAACTCTGTATTTGGACTGCAGCCAAATGCTCATTTCCTCTTGTTATGGGGGTGAGAGATAGGACATTACACATGTCATACACCAAGGATAAGAGATGATGTAGGTTGGAACGTTGCCGCAAGGAATGGGGATATAGAAGATACCCTACCCAGGTAAAATGAATGATGGATGGCTTGCAAACACTAAGAGAAATGAGGTAGTCCCCTTATGAGGATGTTTTTATCATGAGCTATGTGGAACTTACAAGTTATACCAGGTTGAGTTTGATCACCATGATGATGGAATCAGAGAGTGTTCTTATGAAGATAAACATATAGTTTGAGGTGACATGATAAGTGAAATACATGGAAGTGTAATGTTACCTAATACTTAAGGATGTGAAGTGGTAATGGATGCTCTGGTTGAGATACATCTGACTTGTTTGACTAGAAGCTAGAAAGGGTTGTTTGTCTAACCTTAAGTTCGAAAAGGAGAGGTGTTTGGATAGCACTCAGATGTAACAAGATACATTGAAAAGTTATGGTTGTTTGGTTAGCCAGTCTAGTCCTGGATGCAATGAAAGGATGGTGGTAAAACCTCAGATGTACTTCTTTGGAAGAGAAGGTGATGAAACCCCGATTAGAGTGGTTTAGGGTTTCAGAGGAATCGATCTTGGAAGAATCATGACATACAGGAAATCATGATTGAAGATCACCATACACCATGGAAAATGGCAATAGCACTTTGGATGCTTAAGATGAAGTTGCATGTGGTTTATGGCCATGCAAGCCGGGAGGTAAAGGATGAACCCCAGTAACCCAGTGTATCGATATAGAGGACAAAAGAATCCCTGAGAGGGAATGAGAGCTCAACACTATGGACGTTGTGATAGGTCTTCCCTGGATCGAGGAAGGTCGAGATGCAATATGGGTTATGGTAGATCGCCTTACCTAGATGACATAAGAAAGAAAGAGTTCTGTCAAGGGACAGATCTAGTTGAACTACCCATGAGAGAGATGGTTCAACTACACCATGAAGCGAGTTCAAAAGTTCATGAGTATGACTTAAAGGTTTCCTTCCATAAGGTGAAAGTAGGTACATGAAGAACTCGATGTTAGTATAGTTTATCACCCCTAACTATGGTTAGTATGATCCAGACTAAATGGTCTGATGAGGGCATGTGTGCTCGTTCAGGGTGATATCTAGAGACAGTTCTTGAAAGATGTGACAATGACCACCATAGACAGTATCGAGTTTTATAAAAAGCTATGTAAGGGAGGTTGTGTCGGTCACCACTTCAATAAGGTGATGTTGGTGAAAGGACCATATGATGGTTAGAAAAGGGCCACATGATGGTTAGAAAAGGGACCACAGTGCGCGTAGATAAAGTCACTTTAATCATGCAATGGCTGAAAGGAGCCTAGAGACGATGAGAGTCATGAGCAGATGCAAAGTAGACTAACATACAATGCATTGTGGGAGAATATAATATGAGAGTCCGACCCCTCTGAGCTACAGCTGAGAAAGCTGAGTCCCGATACATGGGTCCATTAGAGAGGGATGGGTGGAGATGGTTAGGTTTTGACCCTACCCCTCAAAATAGAGTTATGTGAGATGTTTTCCATGTGTCCAATTTAGAGAACTATGTGAGGTACCCCGACCATGTGCTGAGCAAAGAACCTAGTGAGCCCCAAGGGAGGCTGAAATGACATGAGTCACCTGTGTAGTTTATAGACGCCAGGATGAAAGAACTCAGAGAAAAGAACATGTGATGATAAAGGTTCTGTGGAAGTGCCATGAGTATGGTAAAGCCACATAGGGGCCAATGATGGACATGGAAAAGTCTTATCCTGAATTGTTTGTTTGTTTGCTTGATAGAATTTTGAGGACAAAATTCCTATAAGAGGGGAAGGATGTTACAACCCCAATTTTTGGGTTCAATTGGTGAGAAATGTAATTTCTCATATTAAAGATATTTGAATAAATAATGATGTAATTTGCTTCAAATAAATGGATTTCGTTTACAATAGCCTTGATGTTTGTGTTGTGGGCTTTATTGGCTATTGGGCCCAATAACAAGGAAATAACAAAGAAAATTCAATAAGTTAATGAATAATTGAATATTTGAGAAAAGAAATATGTAGAAACCTCTAGAAGGCAAATCCAAAGAGGATTTCGTGCCTCTTGGGTTCCTTGGGTACCAAGGAGTCCAAGGTTGTAAAAAGAAAGCAATAAGAGAAGAAAAGATTAATTAAGTATTTCTTTATAAAGAAAGAAATTGAAAATAATGTTAAAATGTGGAAAATAAGTGAAAAGAGATATAATTGAGTTATCCTTTGTGGAATTTCGTATCCCAAGGATTCCTAATGATAAAAGGAATACCAATGAGGAAAATAAAAGAGAAATAAAGAGAAATCCTCAAAAAGAAATATTTTAAATGAGAAATAAACAAGATAATGTGAAATAATGCATACTAATGCATCTAGAAGGATAATAAGTATCCTTAAAAAGTAATTTCGAAATGATAGAGTTTCTTGGGGTACAAGGAGCCCCAATGAAGAAAGAGGAAAGAGAAAATACCAAAATTGCAAAATAAGGAGATAATGTGAGTACACAATTAATGTATTAAGTGGTATTGCTAAAAGATAATAATTACTATTAAAGGAAAACATGATTTCGTTGCTATGGATTAAAAGGCATGAATAAAGAGAATAAGAGAGAGAATTTTTGTATTTCTAGTTTTCCATGAAATAATGAATATCAATATGGTAAATAAGAGAGAAGAGTTTCTTCTCCATGAAGGAATTTGTTTCCTAATGGGAATAGGACTAAGTTGACCCATAGGTGGTCGCCTTAGGGCATGGATACTTACCCTTATATATAGGGTAAAGTCTTGGTTTGAGTTAAGGAGAGAGAGAGAGAGAAACCCACACATCCTTTCCTCTTCTCCTACTTCCTTCGTACAAACCCTAGTCTATGGAATAGTCCTAAACCCCGGAGCATGGGGAGCTGCGGTGTCATTAGGATGGAAGCCTAACATTTTACCAACAACCTAGGGATGATCGGCTCCCTCCCCGAGTGCTTGACCTCGCACAACCGCCACAATAGGGCTGCAAATGTGCAGCCGGCCACAACTTTGGCGCATCTAAGGGCAGCCACCTCGGCCGCAACTTGGGGGTTCCCCGCGTGCGCAGGGGCACGGCGGAGCCAGGGCAGCCATGGCTAGTGATCGTGGGGCCCCGGGGAAGAGAGGAGGACGGCCGCACGCAAGCTACAGGTCGACGGCGGCCGCTGCCCAAGGTTGAAGACGATCAGGCCATCTTTTGACGTTTCTACCCCTCCGTGTGGAAAGGAGCAAGCCACTCAAGTGAGGGTAATACCGTAAATTGGTTATAAACTCAATCGAGCGCTTGCATGGGGTAGGTGACGTGGCGCGTCCTGATTGACTGGGTGAGTGAAATCTTGTTAAATTCATAATTAAAGATTCGTAACTCCGATTAGGACAAGTTATATATGTATTTTGATCATAAAAATGCAAGGAACCCATTAAAAATAGTTTTAAAGCCTGAATATGATCATAGTTAGAAAAGTAGTGTAAATTATCATCTGTAATGAATTAAAGATTAAGAAACCCTATTTTGAAATGATTAATGTTTTTAATAGGGTTTAATGGATCTTTAGGGTCGATGATAACCTGTTAAATGTAAAAAGGTAAATAATGTTAAAAAAGGAATAACTTTGCACATGATTAGTCTAATTTAGAGTTTATGTGCTTAAATATGCATGAAATTTGAAAAAGGCATAAAGTTATTATCTTTAATGATTTAATTAAGGAAAAGCCCTTAGTTTTGATGATAGATGATGTTATTTGGATAATTCAAGTTGATATTAACCTGTTGTTAATAAAAGTGAGAATATGATCTAAAAGATGGTCTTTTTATATAATTGGTTTAATTTAGGGTGCATGAATATGCACTAATGAGCTTGAAAACCCTAATTTAGATGAATATGTCTTTTAATTGTTTTAATGGTTCAAATCCATGAATAAATAGGGATGTGACGATCCTAAGTCAATTTGGGTATAAAAGACTATTAAAATGAATAGTTGAGCAATTAAGGTCCATAAAAATGAAAAGGATATTTTAGGGTTTGTTAACTTAAAAAGGATAAAGTTTGAGAAATTGATCTAAGAAACCCTAATGAATAGTAATGAAACCTTAATGCGGATTAGAAACCATAGAAAGTGAATCCAAGTTAATAAAGTAGGTTCTTGATAAAGTGTGTAATAAATAAAGTACATATTCTTTTCAGGAATTATGTGATTGTTGAATTACTTGGATTGCATGCTTGGTTGGATTTTCTTAATGCTTATGAAATCATCAAATCAGGTATGTGGTTACGATTATGAATAACCGCTTTAGTTTCCCGGTGGATTCCCGAATGTTTAATCGCATTGAATGCAACTAAACTGTTGGATGTTTATTTATTTCATGCAACTATAAAGTGACTATGATTATCACTATAAATGTGCATGTATAACTGGCTAGATCCGGGTCCACCTCTGTTACTTTGAAAAGGCTAAAAAGGGGTAATCCTAGAGCAAGGTCTAGGTTACCGTGATTTAGAAACTGGGCTACCTACGTGTAGTGCCAGGAGACTCTTTAGAATATCTCGAGTTAAGGAGTGGTCTACTTACGAGTAGTGCCATGTGACTCAACCCTAGAAACTGGTTCACTTATAGGTGGATCATGAGGGGTTTAATGGGGACAACACAGAGGATAGGGTACTCTTGGATCGCGGAGTTATATCTAAAATGTAATCTTGGTTATTAAATAAGTAATTGAATGATTACATTGTTATCATAGTTGCATGTTTATTGTTTCCCCCACATACCACCTTCGGCTGACCGACGTTTTGTTTGTCGGCGTTTTAGGTACAATGAAAAGAACAAACAGTAAAGTGGCACATGTGGTACTAAATGAGAATTAAAGTGCAAAGGAGGATTAGATAGATTAGTATCTGTTTGGATAGAAGTTTAGAGATCCAAGTTTTCAAAAAGGTATGCAAAAGATTTATTTTCTTACAGCTTTCAGTATAGTATGTTAAAATTTGATAATTATTCTTGGTTAATTGCCGAACCTTTGATCCGGAAGTCATGGGTACGGCTTCGACCTCTCAGTCTCCCTTAATTGGGGGTTATCGGGAGGTGGGGTCGTAACATCTACTAAGTATAAATAGTATCTTATGAAGTACATCTTGGAAACCCTAGTTATTAAATGGAGTTTTATCATATTCGAGGTCTGATAATATTTGAGGAACTAAGCTAATGTTTATATGATACACTTGAATATGTAACATAAATTGTATATAACCTAGTTAACATCTAGAGTGGCGATGATGGGAAAATATAGAATGTTTATCTAAAATGGAAAAATAACCTAATCCAAAATAAGACAAATTGAACAACATTGATTTCAAGCCAAATGGTGACAAGATCATTATTCTTTGTAGTTACCTATTCATAAATTCTTAGAGCTACTTTGTGATGATACAATCCATGGAGTCTTGGATAAATTGAGGCACCAAATTCTCTATATACCTATTGAGTTATTTTATTTCCCTCTTGAATTCTATATATCTTGTTTGGTGGTGAACCCTAAACTACTTTATAAGCCTTTCATGCCTTTGAAGGTCACCACCTCTAAAATTATTATTGTTGGATTTTGTTTAATATTAAGATAGTACTAGAATTGAATTCTTGGAGTTTTGACTCCCTGTACTTTGGTCCTTTTGGGATTTGTCCCTTTAGAGCTTTGGCTCCTAGAGGTTGGATACGTCCTGCCACCATGTGTACATGTTGTAATGGATCAGTGGTCCTCTAGTATACTGGTTGCAATAGCAGGCTACGATGTCATTCTGTCATAGATGACTGAACACATGGCATTATAGTCATTGATAAAGAAATGATATGATAGTGCTCAATATTGATATTTAAAATTGATTGTTGGAAATATTCTTGATATTTTGATACCTTGAACTTGGATAATTTTGCATAATTGTTAGCCTTTTGGAATTTCTAGTTTGAATATTGAATAGTGAAACATCAATACTTGTTATTCTCATTTTGTTGAACTAAGTCCACCAAATAATCCCCTCCTAGAATTGATCTCATACTTGAATCAAATTTTGCACCTATTGTTTAATAGCTCAGTAATTGAATTTAGTACTAGCATAGCTGACCTTTATTTTTCCCTTCATGGGGCCCATGTGTGGTTTCATTCACTCTAGGAACTCATGGGCATGTAATACACAAGATGGACTAGAAGAGACGTGCATGAGTTGTCCTCTGTTGAAGACTAGATAAGAATCAATTCTTATTTTTAAATTTGTAATATTGTGTAAAGCTTTTGCGACTCTAATGTAAAAGCATGATTGTAATAAAGATTGTTTATATTTCTGATATTATTTTGTAAATATTCGACCATAAAGACTGGGTCTTTACAGATTTGGTATAGGCATTCATACTAGCATATGGTTTGTGGCAAGGCCGCTTGTTCATTGGCACAAGAATCCCATACAGAGAAGATCAGGTATGAGGTGCCAAAATGTTGAACTGGAGTGATTTGTAGCTGTTGTATCATGTAGATAGATAATTTGTAGGGCATGTGTAAGATATGTGCCCATGCCCCTTACATGTACAACATATCATCGCGAATCTACAATGTGGCTATCCTGAGGCAACGACAGCAACGAATATGCTTTAATGATTGTCTATGCTTACATTTAAAAGTGTGCTAGATGTATGCATTATATGCATATTTGTTATTTGTAATAGAGCTCATATCATCTGATATTGAGTAGTGTTGTCTAGTGATTTAGAATGAGTAATAGTGTTATTGTACCTAAAACACCTACACATCTTCTGTTTGTAAATATGGGCATAGAGAAAGGTAGTAGAAACAAAATTTATGTATCTGTATTCCTCCTCAATGGCCCACCAATGGCCAACACTCCCCTTTAACATATCCACTGCATGCTTCACTTTATCCTCTTCAGGGATGTTGAGGATCTTGAATTCCTTCTCCAACTCTATCAACCATAGGTCTGCATCTTCTGGGTCCGCCGTACCCACATACTCAACCGCCCCTACACACCTCAACCTTTCAAAGGTCTTCCCAGAACCCAAAGATTCCACATTGGGGATTGATGCTATCGCTTGAGGAGCGGTCATTGCATCTACCATAGGTGTCATCGTGGCCATAAACTATCCAAACATGGACTGCAAAGTGAGATTGGACACCACAAATGGGTCAAACTAGGGCATCTCAGGCACCACATAAACCCTCTCATGCCTCCTGGCACCACCTCCTGGTGTAGCAACACTACTCTTGGCAACATGTTCTTAGTGTTCTCCAGCCATATTTTCTTTTCTTCTTCTTCTTCCTCTTCTGCATAAGAAGAAGTTACCATAAGACAAACTCGAGGATACTAGAATAGGCACAAACCCTAGTCCTATGTCCATGTAGACTCAAAAAACCTAGAGCTCTGATACCAACCAAACTATAACGTCCCAACACGCCACAAAGCAAGATTACTCAAAACAAAGCACACAATTAATGCTAATCAACCAGATTACCAGAAAACACAGGAAATTAAAAATCAATTTCATATAGGCACATAAGTAAAAAATTATCACAAATGAGTTCACATAAAGCCACCTATATCATATTTCATGCCAAAAGATTATACATATATCACTATTTACTGGCTCACTGGATACAACTTGTTACAAGAGGTAACCAGTTCACATATATACATGCCACATCTATACAATGAAGGTGTACTACCAAAACATCACCTCGATATACTACAAAACACCCCAAGGACCCGAGAGTATAGGGAGGACACACAGGGGTCTACTGCAAAACACTAGCAACATATCCAACCTTTCAATATCTACTACACCTCTTGTTGCTCAGCCTCAACATCATGATCTCTACTTCAACGTGCACGACCACCGAAAAGATGTGGAAACCCACGGGGTGAGACCAAACGTCCCAATGAGAGATACAACTCTCCACCACAACTATTATAGGCACAAATAAACTTAAAGCAACAAGATAACATATATTATTAGGTTGAGCAGTTTAGCTGAATGATACGAATAAATCATTTAACACTATTTAAGAAATTTACGCATCTCCAACTGAACTGTAGAGCATCTTAAATTTAAGAAGGAATACGAAGAACATGTATAACAAATTATTTCTCTTACCGCATTATAATTCAAGAAATCATTACAAAGATAAGGCAAGGGGTCATCTAATGTGAATCATATTTGACCCTAAGTAAAAATACTACATAGATGTATTATGTATTTTATGGTGTCCTGAGGATTTGATTCGTACCACCCAAATCCAACTGACCATTGCAAAGTCAAAATTGGTGCCATACAAGATCGATGGAAGAGCCAGAATCCATGATCTTCTCCTACACTACTCAGTCAGTTCAAGTCTACACCACAATGACATATAGTCAAATTGCAAAGACAATGTGGCAACACATCCCATTATCATACAGATAACGAGGTGTTACGTGAAAACGTGCGGAAATCACCATAACCACAGATTATGAAAACACGGATTAATTAAAACTGATTGCGGAAAACTGATAAACTGTGAAACTATTACTTTTCAGTCCTCATCCTGTACTGAAACATGTCATATATACATACACAAGATCTGATACGTGTCTACAGCATACGGAAACAACTGTCCATCCAGCACATGAGTTTCACCACCTGTTCATATACATAAAGGCCCTCATCCAGCCAACAGTAGGATATACAAACATCATCGATCGTTCATCGTGAAACAACGTCAAAACACCGCCAAGGACCTGAGAGTACAAGGATGACTCTAGACTCTACTACAAAAACATCCAAACAACAGCATGTCCATTGCTTACCTTCTACTGCTCGTCAAGCTGCTCGTCCGCAACACCACGACCACGACCACGTTTACCTCAACCACCTAAAAGGGGTGTAAACCAGCAGGATGAGACAATTGAACAATTGTCCCAGCGGGAAACATAACTCCCCACCGCAACTACAGAACCTCAGCAGATAAACTATAACAACATATAACTAAATATCGAGTATAACAAGAGTAGTCTATATAAAGCAAAGCTATTCTTACCGACAAGCTTACCAGGTGTACAAAAGCATATTACCACATGTCTCTCAATGGAACATGACTGACAAGATAAGATATATCACTATGTAACATGATTATCAGAATAAGAGATATTGCCACATAACCTGATTATCAAGGTCAGACATATTGTCACATACCTGATGAATATAAGAGTAACTACAAGATGCAATAGAAATATTACACAAACAAGGCCTCAACCAATGTTTCATGTTTATCTTAAGCAGCAACTACTAAATGGCTGTATTACGTATTATTATGCCCTGAGGATTTGAATCATACCATTCAAATCCAACCTCTGGCTGCGAAGCCTAATCCAGTGCCATACAAGGTCAATGGAAGAGCCAGACTCCATGACCTCCCACCTCGTGGTCAGTACACGAGTACAACACAAGCAGGACCGTAGTCACATGCTGAAGTGGTCTAAGCCACATGCTCAGCTCCATAGGCTACCCTTACTCTAGCCCGCCTTGGTACAGGTCTCAGCACTAGTAAAATTTAGCCATGGGCCTGTTCACCGTGCTCTGAGCCATGAACGCATTCATACTCATCATATCACATATCCTGAGCCGTGGGCCTGTTCACCATGCTCTTTATACATATCTGAGTCTATAAACGAAGTTACACTCTTACCTCCTCATTTTTAGGCTAGGAGCAACCTACACATATTCAACAATATGCGCTTCCAGGTTAACCCGTAGGAGAACCCATTTCACCATCACCAAGTCCTGACGATGATGGATCTATGGCCAGGGCAAACTACATGATATGATTTCACTGTAATTAATTAATATCTTTTAGATGGATTGCAAGGTTTAACCAAGTTGTATAGCATGCAAGATATAACAGAAAGTAAACAACATTATATTATTATTTAAACCATATCAACCTGATCCATCTCAAGGATCATCACATACTATGGGATCTCAATCCCTCATCATGTACTGTCACTGCCTCTCAAGGATCACATCATCATCATGGGACAAACACATCATACATACAACCTCATAGATAATTATCAAAGTGATGTTACTCATCACATATGTCTCATAGCCTTTTCATGGCTAATCATCACCTGCATGGTTAGGATACACAATAATCATAGTTCCAACATAAGGGATATGCTCACTATCAAGAAATATCATTCAAGATACTCTACTTATCATTCTTACACTTTTAGGTGATCAAGTGTATTAAACACATCATTAACAAACCATATTCATGCTTACCCTTATCTTAGGATTTATATGAATAAACAAGATGCTGAGAATACAGAGAAAACACTATTATTACCAATGTCATTGCTGTCACCATCCACTATCATCATTATTATCTTTATCATTAAGAAACCATTAATGTAACTACCAATTACTATTGCCATTAACAAATAAACATAAGGATTACTTCATGTATCTCATTACCACTACCTTCCTTATCATCATCATATATTACCATCAGCATCATTACTACCATTATTACCATCACTTATTATTATTATTAACATCATTGCTATAAATAACACTATTAACATTATTTTTATGTCATTAAGCAAGCTATTAGCATAACTGTCACTTAGCATCGTCATTACCAATATTAACATCATTATTGTTATCATTAACATTGTGCATAACCATTCACTTCCATGACACATGAGACCATCATTAGAAAACCACATAACCCTCACTAAACCCATCTTAGCCCTCACTCAAACTCAGCTCTCAATGACAAGCACAAGAGTTGCAGCAACGCTGCGTTGCACCCTACCCGCGACACAGCGTCACAAAAGGGGGGGGGGTGTCACGCATCAGTGCTATCGGGCAACGCCCGTTGCACCCTGCCGGCCGAAACACTTCAAAGTGTGATGCCCGTCACAACTCAACTATAACACCCGATATGCTAGGTCTATCATCCGGCTCACACCTCACCTCAACCACCAGGAGAGAGAGGGAAAGAGAGAGAGAAGAACTCCCACAAAACGTGGAACAACAACTCAAGGCCTAACAGCCAACACACAGCAAAGAAAGAGGGTGTGACGCCCGTCACAACCCAACCCTGTCGGCCGTCACAGCAAGAAGGTGTATCGCCCGATACACAACAACATCTATCGTCCAACACACCATATGTGCCTATCGTCCAACCCCAAACATATCCATACTTGGCCCTGTCTTCCACCACAAGGACCACTACAAAGATCACCACGACGCCCATGGTCTATCGTCCATCACAAGAAGATATCTTTCAGCACAAGGAGACCATATTGTCCAACAAGAGGTATATCGACCAACACTCATCCTAGCACCACCTATTGCCCAACACAAGAGCACCTCACCATGTTGTCCATCACAAGACACTCATGTTGTCCAACTCACCCAAACATGAGAGGGTATCACCCATCACAGGTCATCACCAACCTCCAGCACAAGGAGACTCAAACCCTAGAAAGCAAGGTACAAGGAGACCCTAAACCCTAAAGAGAATCGGCCACCAAGAGCTATCAAGCAAGGTACAAAAGCAAGGAACTAAGCTAAGCTACTAACATGAAACAAGATTATAGCTAGAGGTAAAGGGGTTAGGGTTAGAAATTATGCAACCCACCTTAAGCTCCAAGCTCCAAGGAAGAAGAAGCACTCTAAGGTCCAAGGGGTATCGTCCACCAAAGATGATCCAAGAGGGTGTATCGGCCACCACAGCTACTCCAAGGAAGTGTATCGGCCAACACAAGCAAGAAGGAGAGGAGTGTCGTGCACTCAAGGTGGAGGAGAGACCAAAAGAGCAAAGGAAGCTAAGGCAAGGGAAAAAGCCACCTATATAGAAAGAAGGGGAGGAAAAACCAAGGTAGATCCATGCTAAGTGTCATCCACCCAAGGGACACTTGTCCTAGGGTTCAAACCAACACACTAGCACACCAAGAGACACTTGTCCAAGATATGCACAAAGTGTCCACCAACCAAGACCAAGCAACATGGGCGACACAACAAGGCTCCTGGGCGACACACCACCATGTTGGGCGACACAAGCTACTCTAGGTCGACACAAACTTCACCTTGGACGACACAAACAAGTCTTGGCCGACACAAGGCTCAAGCAAGCCCAAACAAGGCACCTCAAGGCCCAAGAAAGCTCAACTCAGGCCCAGAGAACTCAAGCAACAAGCCCAAGCCTTCCTCTCAACCCCAGAGGAAGCAGAGAGAGAGGGAAACACCTCACAAGATGGCAATCTTGCACCCAAAACCCTAATCTTGGGTTATTTGCAAGTAGCCCCCTCAACTCCCAACAAAGCACAAAAAAACCCTAATCACCACTAAATGTGATTAGCAAGCACCAAAGCACCAAGATTAAGCAAAACAAATAGGGTAAACCCTAAACGAAGGTCAGGGTCCTTACAAGCTAACCCCCTTTAAGGGATTTTGTCCCCGAAATCTGAAGAGAAAAGCGAGGGATACTTCCTCCTCATCTCTGCCTCAAGCTCCCACGTGGCTTCCTCAATGCCACGACGCTGCCAAAGAACTTTCACAAGAACCAGGTCCTTCCTCTTCAGCTTCTTGATCTTTCTGTCAAGGATCGCCACAGGACCTTCCTCGTAGGTCACGTCTGCATCAAGCTCAACCTCAACTGGATATATCACGATACCTGAATCTGGATGACTTTTCTTCAAGATACTGACATGAAACACTAGATGTAATCTGTACAATTCTAGAGGCAACTCTAACTCATAAGCTACCTTGCCAACACGTGCTCTGACTGAGTAAGGCCCCATATACCTGGGAGCTAACTTATCCTTCCGACCAAACCTTAGCACACCTTTCCACAGCGAGACTTTGAGATACACTTTGTCTCCTACCTGGAACTCCAAAGGTCGTCGGCGATTGTCTGCATAAGACTTCTGCATGTCCTATGCCACTTTCAACTGTTGCTGTATCACTTTGATCTTATCTGATGTCTGCTGTACTAACTCAGGACCCAAAAGTTGATACTCACCAGACTCATACCAACACAAGGGAGATCTGCACTTCCTTCCGTACAAAGCTTCATAAGGACCCATGTTGATGCTCCGCTGATAACTATTATTGTAGGCAAACTCTATCAAACTTAGATGTACATCCCAGTTGCCTAGAAACTGCAAGACACACGCTCGAAGGAGATTTTCCAAAATCTGAATAGTCCTCTCGGACTGTCCATCTGTCTGTGGGTGAAAAGCTGTACTGAACCTCAACTGCGTTCCCAACGCTTTGTGCAACTGTTCCCAAAAATGACTCGTAAACTGAGGACCTCTGTCAGAAACTATCATTGCTGGCACACCATGCAAATGTACTATCTCATCCACATATACTCGAGCAAGTTTCTCAGCTGTATACGTTGTCTTCATTGGTAGAAAATGGGCAGACTTAGTCAATCTGTCCACTATCACCCAAATGGAATCATGATTCCTAGTTGTCCGGGGTAGACCAACTACGAAATCCATGGTTATATGATCCCATTTCCACTACGGTATCGGCAAAGGTTGCAACGTACCTACCGGCTTCTGATGTTCAGTCTTCACTTGCTGACAAACCACACATTTCGCCATGAACTCAGCTACATCTCTTTTCAAACCGGGCCACCAATACAAGTCCTTTAGACTATGGTACATCTTGGTGACACCTGAATGCATAGCATACATCGATGCATGTGCTTCCTCAAGCACCAACTTCCTCAGATCATCAGCATCTGGAACCACCATCCTATCACGATAGCAAACTAGCCCATCCTCGGACTCATGAAACCCATCACGCTTGTCGCTACCGAACTCTGATCTGATAAACTGTACCACATCATCTGTCTGCTGTCTCAATGTAGGCTTAACTTGCATCTACGTGAAAAGACCAAACAACAAAGAAACTTCCATCTGCACATTCATCTGTCGAAGAGAAACAAACATATCTCGCTTATGGCATACCAGAGAACTCAACTGTGCCTTCTTTGAAGAAAGAGAAGAAGACTTTCTGCTAAGCGCATCGGCTACCACGTTCGCCTTACCAGGATGATACTCGATCGTGCAGTCGTAATCATTGATCAGCTCCATCCATCATCGTTGTCGCATGTTCAACTCTTGCTGTGTAAAGATATACTTCAGATTCTTATGATCCGTAAAGATCTGACACACTTCCCCATACAGATAGTGTCTCCAAATCTTTAACGCATGAACCACTATTGCCAACTCCAAATCATGAGTCGGATAGTTTTTCTCATGTTTCTTGAGCTGTCGCGAGGCAAAAGAAACTACATGATCTTCCTGCATCAACACACAACCTAAACCTTTCTTGGAAGCATCATAGAAAACAACATAGCCTTTCCCCGGCTCTGGCAAGATCAACACTGGAGCACTGGTCAGCTTCTCCTTCAAACTCTGGAAAGCTTGCTGACATCGATCATCCCAAACAAAAGGTACATTCTTCCTGGTCAACTTCGTCATTGGCAACGCGATCACGCTGAAGTCCTTGATAAACCTCCGGCAGTATCTTGTCAAACCAAGGAAACTACGAACTTCCGTCGGCATCTTCGGTTGTTCCCAATCTCCAACAGATTCCACCTTCTTCGGATCTACTTTGACTCCTTCAGCAGATATCACATGACCTAAGAAAGTCACTTCTCCCAACCAGAACTCACATTTACTGAACTTGGCATACAATCGATGTTGACGAAGAAGAGTTAACGCTCGACGAAGATGTTGTTCATGCTCTAGCCTGTCCCGATTATAGATCAAAATGTCATCTATAAAGACTACAACAAACTGATCTAAGAACAGACGGAACACTCTGTTCATCAGGTCCATGAAAGCTACAGGTGCATTGGTTAACCCAAACGGCATAACCACAAACTCAAAATGACCATACCTCGTCCTGAAAGCTGACTTTGGTATGTCATCTGCCTTAATCCTCAACTGATGATATCCAGACCGTAGATCGATCTTCGAAAACACTGTAGCACCACGCAACTGATCGAATAGATCATCTATCCTTAGAAATGGGTACTTATTCTTGATCGTGGCCTTGTTCAACTGTCGGTAATCTATACACAACCACATCGAACCATCCTTCTTCTTAACAAACAACACGGGAGCACCCACGACGACGTACTCGGTCGGATAAAACCTTTCTCCAACAACTCTTGCAACTGCTCCTTCAACTCTGCCATCTCTGCTGGAGCCATCCTATACGGTGACTGTGCTATTGGATGTGTTCCTAGAACCAGATTGATCTCGAAATCAATCTCTCGGGGTGGAGGGACACCAAGAAACTCCTCAGGAAACACGTCTGCAAACTCTCAAACCACTGATACCTCCTCAAGACTAGGACCTTTTGCCTTGATAGCCACAATGGTATCCACCACGTGAGCTAGGAACGCCTCACATACTTTTCGTAACAACTTATCTGCCACCATAGCTGACACCAAACATGTCAGAAGAATCTTCCTATCTCCCTAGAAGATCCACTTCTCTCCGGCAACATCAAACACTGCTTGCTTGGAACCAGTCCAAAACAACCTTATACTTCTCTAAGGTATCCATCCCAAGGATAACATTGAAACCATGCATATCAAGTGGTATAAGATCCACTTGGATGCGGTGCCCCGAGAAAGACAAGACACAAGATGGACACTCTTCTCGAAGCAAAGAGGAACCATCAAGAGGGGTTTCTAACAACAAGCTATCCTTCTTACAACTAACAGGTAAACGACAGTTTTCAAGCATACTATAGGCGATAAAAGAGTGTGTAGCACCCGGGTCAACCAAAACAGATATAAAGCAAGAAGAAGACATATCAGTATGAAATAACTCCATCTGACCTGTCACCACTCACGGGTTGACTATCGTGTCCGGCTGACTCATAGCATAGAATCGAGTCGTTGCATGCTGTCCACGACCTCTTCTTCCTTGAGCAGACGATCCAGATTGAGATGCTTGACCGCATCCTCGACCTCTGCTACCACTGGCCTGCGGTCTCTCTGACCTCTGAAAACTCTATCTCGGCTGCTGCGTCAGTTCAACGTCTCTATTCGGGCAATTAAGCCTGAAATGCCCGACTTGTCCATAAAGATGACATGACTTGTCCTCAAACCGTGGCCTAGCTGGCCCTGTCACTACCAAAGAAGCTGAACTGTGTGCCTTAGATGGCGAAGAAACATAACCTCTGCCCTTACTCAGAGACCACTGAGATGGTACACAGAACTTCTCATTGCTGACGGTGCCGAAAATCTGGGCTTCGTAAAGCCACCAAACCTTCGTCCTTGAAACTGAGTAGGTCTTTTGTGAGACATAGACTCTCTTTTCTCCCTTACCGTCCTCTCAATCCTTCAAACAGATTCCACGAATGTAGCAAACCGTTCTCGATTCTCCAACGCAGACACAAGGTTTTCAACTCAACACTCAAACCCTTCTCGAAACGTCTGATCCGTTCCTCATCTGTTGCCGCCATGTGAGGACAGAACCTCAACAGATCCATAAACTTAGCTTCGTACTCGGTGATGTTCATCGTTCCTTACCTCAGATTCTCGAACTGACTCACCTTCTCATCCAGATACATCTTCGGAAAGTATCTGGTGACGAACTCACGTCGGAACACTTCCCAACAGATCACCTCACCAGGCCGCTTCTCTTCTTCGATGGTCCACTAGTGACCAACACTACCTTTCAGAAGGTAGACAACATGCTTTACCTTGTCTGCTTCGGGGATGTCAAGGATCCGGAAAGCCTTCTCAAGACTTGTCAGCCACAGATCTGCATCCACTGGATCAGCCGTTCCAGCATAATCCGAAGCTCTGACTCAGCAAAGCCGCTCGAAGGTCTTCCCAATACCCGATGCTTCTCCATGGGGAACCTGTACTCGTGGAGGAGGCACTGGTAATCGCTCAACCAGGAGATTCATCGTAGCCATTAACTGCCCCATAAGCTGTTGGTAAGCAGGATGTTCAAGTATGGCTGGGTTAAATTGGGGAGCCTCAGGCACCCGATCTTCATGTGCCTATCCATCTGCTCCATCAACCGATGCAGCATCACTGTACTCAGTAGAGTGTTCTTCATGGTTTCCAGACATCTTGACTTTTCTTCCACTGAGGGCATAAGATATTGTAAGAAAACCTGGAAAACTTATAAGAACAGACTCAACCTAGTCCTAAATCCCTGTAGAATCAGCGAACCTATAGCTCTGATACCAAAACTTGTGGCAACACATCCCATTATCATACAGATAACGCGGTGTTACGTGAAAACGTGCGGAAATCACCATAACCAGAGATTATGAAAAAACAGATTAATTAAAACCGATTGCGGAAAACTGATAAACTGTGAAACTATTACTTTTCAGTCCTCATCCTGCACTGAAACATGTCATATATATACATACATGAGATCTGATACGTGTCTACAACATACGGAAACAGCTGTCCATCCAGCACATGAGTTTCACCACCTGTTCATATACATAAAGGCCCTCATCCGACCAACAGAAGGATATACAAACATCATCGATCGTTCATCGTGAAACAACGTCAAAACACTGCCAAGGACCTGAGAGTACAGGGATGACTCTAGACTCTACTACAAAAACATCCAAACAGCAACATGTCCATCACTTGCCTTCTACTGCTCTTCAAGCTGCTCGTCCGCAACACCACGACCATGACCACGTTTACCTCGACCATCTAAAAGGGGTGTAAACCAGCGGGGTGAGACAATTGAACAATTGTCCCAGTGGGAAACATAACTCCCCACCGCAACTACAAAACCTCAACAGATAAACTATAACAACAGATAACTAAATATCGAGTATAACAAGAGCAGTCTATATAAAGCAAAGCTATTCTTACCGACAAGCTTACCGGCTGTACAAAAGCATATAACCACATGTCTCTCAATGGAACATGACTGACAAGATAAGATATTTCACTATGTAACATGATTAATAGAATAAGAGATATTGCCACATAACCTGATTATCAAGGTCAGACATATTGTCACATACCTGATGAATATAAGAGTAACTGCAAGATGCAACAGAGATATTACACAAACAAGGCCTCAACCAATGTTTCGTGTTTAGCTTAAGTAGCAAATACTAAATGGCTGTATTATGTATTATTATGCCCTGAGGATTTGAATCATACCATTCAAATCCAACCTCTGGCTGCGAAGCCTAATCCAGTGCCATACAAGGTCAATGGAAGAGCCGGACTCCATGACCTCCCACCTCGTGGTCAGTACACGAGTACAACACAAGCAGGACCATAGTCACATGCTGAAGTGGTCTAAGCCACAGGGTCAGCTCCATAGGCTACCCTCACTCTAGCCCGCCTTGGTACAGGTCTCGGCGCTAGTAAAATTGAGCCACGGGCCTGTTCACTGTGCTCTGAGCCATGAACGCATTCATGCTCATCATATCTCATATCCTGAGCCGTGGGCCTGTTCACCATGCTCTTTATACATATATGAGTCTGTAACCGAAGTTACACTCTTACCTCCTTATTTTTAGGCTAGGAGCAACCTACACATATTCAACAATATGCGCTTCCAGGTTAACCCGTAGGAGAACCCGTTTCACCATCACCAAGTCCTGACGATGATGAATCTATGGCCAGGGCAAACTACATGATATGATTTCACTGTAATTAATTAATATCTTTTAGATGGATTGCAAGGTTTAACCAAGTTGTATAGCATGCAAGATATAATAGAAAGTAAACAACCTTATATTATTATTTAAACCATATCAACTTGATCCATCTCAAGGATCATCACATACTATGGGATCTCAATCCCTCATCATGTACTGTCATTGCCTCTCAAGGCTCACATCATCATCATGGGACAAACGCATCATACATACAACCTCATAGATAATTATCAAAGTGATGTTACTCATCACATATGTCTCATAGCCTTTTCATGGCTAATCATCACCTGCATGGTTAGGATACACAATAATCATAATTTCAACATAAGGGATATGCTCACTATCATGAAATATCATTCAAGACTCTACTTATCATTCTTACACTATTTGGTGATCAAGTGTATTAAACACATCATTAACAAACCATATTCATTCTTACCCTTATCTCAGGATTTATATGAATAAACAAGATGCTGAGAATACAGAGCACACACTATTATTACCAATGTCATTGATGTCACCATCCACTATCATCATTATTATCTTTATCATTAAGCAACCATTAATGTAACTACCAATTACTATTGCCATTAACAAATAAACATAAGGATTACTTCATGTATCTCATTACCACTACCTTCCTTATCATCATCATATATTACCATCAACATCATTACTACCATTATTACCATCACTTATTATTATTGTTAACATCATTGCTATCATTAGCACTATTAACATTATTGTTATGTCATTAAGCAAGCTAGTAGTGTAACTGTCACTTAGCATCGTCATTACCAATATTAGCATCGTTATTTTTATCATTAACATTGTGCATAACCGTTCACTTCCATGACACATGAGACCATCATTAGAAAACCACATAACCCTCACTAAACCCATCTTAGCCCTCACTCAAACTCAGCTCTCAACAACAAGCACAAGAGTTGTAGCAACGCTGCGTTGCACCCTACCCACGACACAACGTCACAAAAGGGGGGGGTGTCGCGCGTCAGTGCTATTGGGCAACGCCCGTTGCACCCTGCCGGCCGAAACACTTCAAAGTGTGATGCCCGCCACAACTCAACCATAACGCCCGATATGCTAGGGCTATCGTCCTGCTCACACCTCACCTCAACCACCAAGAGAGAGAGGGAAAGAGAGAGAGAAGAACTCCCACAAAATGTGCAACAACAACTCAAGGCCTAACAACCATCACACACCAAAGAAATAGGGTGTGACGCCTGTCACAACCCAACTCTGTCGGCCGTCACAGCAAGATGGTGTATCGCCCGATACACAACAACATCTATCGGCCAACACACCATATGTGACTATCGTCCAACCCCAAACATATCCATACTTGGCCCTGTCGTCCACCACAAGGACCACTACAAAGATCACCACGACGCCCATGGTCTATCGTCCATCACAAGAAGATATCTTTCAGCACAAGGAGACCATATTGTCCAACAAGAGGTATATCGACCAACACTCATCCTAGCACCACCTATTGCCCAACACAAGAGCACCTCACCATGTTGTCCATCACAAGAAACTCATGTCGTCCAACTCACCCAAACAGGAGAGGGTATCGCCCATCACAGGTCATCACCAACCTCCGGCACAAGGAGACTCAAACCCTAGAAAGCAAGGTACAAGGAGACCCTAAAACCTAAAGGGAATCGACCACCAAGAGCTATCAAGAAAGGTACAAAAGCAAGGAACTAAGCTAAGCTACTAACATGCAACAAGATTATAGCTAGAGGTAAAGGTGTTAGGGTTAGAAATTATGCAACCCGCCTTAAGCTCCAAGCTCCAAGGAAGAAGAAGCACTCCAAGGTCCAAGGGGTATCGTCCACCAAAGCTGATCCAAGAGGGTGTATCGACCACCACAGCTACTCCAAGGAAGTGTATCGGCCAACACAAGCAAGAAGGAGAGGAGTGTCGTGCACTCAAGGTGGAGGAGAGACCAAAAGAGCAAAGGAAGCTAAGGCAAGGGAAAAAGCCACCTATATAGAAAGAAGGGGAGGAGAAACCAAGGTAGATCCATGCTAAGTGTCATCCACCCAAGGGACACTTATCCTAGGGTTCAAACCAACACACTAGCACACCAAGAGACACTTGTCCAAGATATGCACCAAGTGTCCACCAACCAAGACCAAGCAACATGGGCGACACAACAAGGCTCCTGGGCGACACACCACCATGTTGGGTGACACAAGCTACTCTAGGTCGACACAAACTTCACCTTGGACGACACAAACAAGTCTTGGCCGACACAAGGCTCAAGCAAGCCCAAACAAGGCACCTCAAGGCCCAAACAAGCTCAACTCAGGCCCAGAGAACTCAAGCAACAAGCCCAAGCCTTCCTCTCAACCCCAGAGGAAGCAGAGAGAGAGGGAAACACCTCACAAGATGGAAATCTTGCTCCCAAAACCCTAATCTTGGGTTATTTGCAAGTAGCCCCCTCAACTCCCAACAAAGCACAACAAAACCCTAATCACCACTAAAGGTGATTAGCAAGCACCAAAGCACCAAGATTAAACAAAACAAATAGGGTAAACCCTAAATGAAGGTCAGGGTCCTTACAGACAACAACTTATAGTCAAAGCTATAGTCCCGTAGAGACAACAACTCATAGTCAAAATTATGATCCTGTAAAACACCTAGCCCACCTTGGTACATGTCACAACACTAGAAACCAGGGTATATAACCCAATCACTACGGTACAACCACAGTTGTCCTCTATCACATCATATCACATGCTCATCACTGAGACCCTACCATATTCATTCTCAAAACACTTGGGATCAAGATGTCAAGGGCACATAGTCACTTGCGCCTGACATACTCAACAATATGCACTCTAGGTTTTCCTTGGGAAATACTTTTTTTACCATCCAACAAAGTACTGACACTGAAGATGAATCTATGGCATAGGGAATCTACATGATTAGGGTTTAACTTGATTAGTTAAGCCAATTGAGTGCCTTTTAACATCAATCAAGTTACAATGTATAAACCCTAAATAAACTCTACAAAGATAAGGGGGTAATACAACTCCAAAAGATATAAAACTTACAAGATGAAAACTTGTTACACTATCACTTGGTATCACTACAAATTCAAGGCAATCAACATTATCACACTGTCATGGGATATCAATCCCTCATCACATCTCTGGAGGATGAAACCTCACACTAGGCATCAAGCCTCTGCTAGGCCATAAGACCCATCACATTATTATGGTTCAACATGCCTCATTAAGGATCATAGCCATCTCCCTGTGTCATATAATCATCACCATAGCATTCACAAGCTATGGCACTTAGTCAACATATAAGGTTATAACCATACAAGTAGGAGAGAGAAAATATAATCACTTGCTAGTTATCCAAGCAATCTTAACAAATATATCTCACCCTAAAATTAGCTTAGACATACATGGCCGTTTAGGGTTTTCATTTCATTACTTGTCACCAAACCCTAGATACATCATCTCCTACTTTATTAGAACTTATTAGGGTTAAGAAGCATGGTTAGGGTTAACTTAGCAATCATTCAATCAACACTATTTATTAACCATCAATTGCTTGTACATGTATATAAATCTTAATATGTTATGTATGTATGTAGCGACCATGTGCTCAACCAAGTATAGCGGTCGAAGGGATGGTAGGTGTAGCGACCATCATGGCATGTCACATCATGGTGTAGTAACCATCATGATGTAGCGACCATGTGTATAGGTGTGTCGAACCAACCATCAAACATAGTTTTGTGACTGCAACACATATAGGTGTAGCGACCACAACACCCAAAGCTACTTGTGGCGACTGAAAATAGATCAAGGAGGTAGTAACCTATCCAACAACACAACATTGCAACCAGACCGACGTCATGCACATGTAGCGCCCGCTACACTTCACCCATGTGTAGAGACCCAAAAGTTAAGCTACTCCAAGGAACACAAAACCATCTCCAAAACATACGTTTCATGTTCAAAATAGAGATTAACTTCAAGGAAACTCATCATCTTCAAGGTGGAAAACTCCATACCAAGATAAACATCAAACCCTAATACATGAGTCATAGGAATCACCATGAAAGAACCTTGTTTAAGAAATATAAAACCCATGATCATACATGCAAAATAGAACCTAAATTCATGATACTCCAAAGTACTCGAACCGTGTGTATGTTGATACAAATCCATAATCAAGACGAAGAGAAACTAACCATTTTATAATAACCATAAAATCAGGTACAAGAATTAGGGTGTAGGAGTGCAAGTGAATCAAATGTGATTATCACCCAAGATTCTAGTTCTATATTATTGTAACACAATCGAGCATATGAGAATCTCATTTTAGGGATGTAAATAGTAACATGCAAGTATGATTATGGTGCAAATAATAGAAGAGAGAAAAGAGTTATATAACTTGCCTTGTGAAGAGACCAAGATCAAGAGAGAAAGGAACTCTAAGAGAGAGAAAGGAACTCCAACTTGGATCAACACTTCATCCACAATATCACAACAAAATAGAATAACACCATAGTCAAAGAGAAGCTCAAGAAAGAGGGTGAAAAAACCTAAGACAAATAAGAAGAAGAAAGAAGAAAGAGAAGAAAGCTTCCTCTCACTTGAGTACCACCATGTCAAAACATAGTCTCCGACCCTAGTGAATGGGAATCTCTCTCAAGATGACCACCATGGTTACACCATAGTATCATGGTTGAGAAGGAAGAGATAGGGTGCAAAAGAAAACAAGATCAAGGGTTCAAAACCACTTACCAACAAAGAAGGTCACCAAAGATCATCACAAAGGAGATGATCTAGCCAAAAAGCAACACATGCAAGGTTTCTTGACCACTAAGGCTCCAAGATCAGTCCTTCTTTGCTCCACAAAGCTCAAACGACGAGCATAAAGGAGTGGGGGAAGAAAGGGCACCGAAAATGATACTTGCATGAAGAAGAGAGAGGTTATATACTCAAGGTAGGAGAGAGGTAATGTAACATCCCTGACCTGGGTTTAGGGATAACCCTATTTGTTTAGTCTAAATAAGTTTCTTAGAACTTTAATATAACCCTCTTAAATGTTTTGTTATCAGGTGACAAACTTATGTTTCAAATTTGGTCCTGTTTAAATAACGTTTAAGCAATGTTCTCTTATTTTGGACCATGATGCAATTTACCCAAGATGAGGGTTTATATTGCAATTTGTTACATTTTGAACGTTTCCTAAGTGTTTTAGCATCATAATAAAGAGAATTATGCTAGGTTGTGTCTTGTGGAAAGCCTAAATTCCAAGTTTGAACTTGTTTGAATAAAGCTAGTGACTTATGTACCAATTTTGGTACAAGTTGTAATTTACCCAAAATGTAGGGTTGATATGCAAATTACCACCTCTAGAATGTTTCTACTCCCTTCTAGTATCTTATAGAGAGATAAAAATAAGAAGGCATCATGTTTAAATCATATTTGAATGATTGTATTCTTGATGACGAGAAGACCAAGAAAGGATTGAATGTGAAACCCTAATTTGAGCTTGTATCGGGTTGTAGAGTTCATATGAAGTGCCTATCGGCCAAGGAGCCATAGGGGGGGTCTCATATTGGTTTTTGAATTTTTGTCAAAGGTCATGATGGGAAAATCACCTCAATGAGGTGAAGTGTATCGGTTTACAACTTCCTTGGAAAAGTTGTATCGGGTTGTGAATAAAGTGGTGATTGAGTTGAGATATCTTATCGAAAGAGATAAGTGATGGCCAAAATATCATCTCTAGATTATCCTCAAGTGTTTTTCATGTCAAGATAAATGTAATTGAATGCAAGGACAAGTGTCAACCATGCATGGACACGTGGCACCTAGTAGTTTTAAAATGGTGACACCTCATACACACACTTTTTCATGAACCTCAAGTATATATACCACTCCTTTCACCTATTATTGGAATTTTTCGAATCGTACCACCCCCTTGCTCTTATATATCATGCATAGAGTCTTGGTATCGTACAAAGGTGAAGGATTATCGTACATAGGGTCTTGGTATCGGCCATAACAAAGAGATATCACCCATAGCAAAGTGATATCGGCCAAGTGAGGGATATCGATCACAAGTGAGGGATATCAGCCACATGTGGTGAGGTATCGTGCATAGGGCCAAGGAGATCAAGTCATGGACCCTTGAGAAGCTCATCTTCAACCTTGGGAACATGAATATTTGGAGCTTGGAGCTTTGAAGTTTCTCTTGAGTCGGGTTATATAACTTGAACTCAGTTATGTTATTATTTACCATCAATCTTGCCTTAGTTAAATGATTTACTTTCAAATAGAATTTTCTCGCATAATTGATGAATCCATGAGCTCTAGTAGAAACCTAGGAATTTTGTCCATGAACTAGAATAGTAAGAACAAGAGTCTAGAGGTTGATTATGATGACATCATCATGGTTCTACCCGATATTGGGTTGAAGCAGCTCTAACCCGATATGGTGTTGAAGGATACACCTTATACCCGATATGATGTTGAAAACTCAAGATAAGTGAATGGTTGTTGCATAGTGAAAGGTGATAAGATCTTTAATGGGCCTTATGAGCCATGCGAATAGTTGTTGCCTAGTGAGAGGTGACAAGATGTTTAATGGGCCTTGTGAGCCATGAGAATAGTTGTTGCATAGTGAGAGGTGACAAGATGTTTAATGGGCCTTGTGAGCCACGAGAATAGTTGTTGTCTAGTGAGAGGTGACAAGATGTTTAATGGGCCTTGTGAGCCATGTGAATAGTTGTTGCCTTGAGAGGTGAAAAGATGTTTAATGGGCCTTGTGAGCCATATGAATGGTTGTTGCCTAGTGAGAGGTGATAAGATGTTTAATGGGCCTTATGAGCCATGTAAATAGTTGTTGCCTAGTGAGAGGTGACAATATGTTTAATGGGCCTTGTGATACATGTGAATGGTTATTTCCTAGTGAGAGATGACATGATGTTTATAAAAGTCTCATGTAAGACATGGTAATGTTCAAAATAAACTAGGGAAATGGAAACCCAGTAACATAATAATAATAATAATAATAAATGGTTACAATACTAATAATGAAATCTTGGTCATACATGCTTTATGCTTATAGCCAAATAAGGGCTAGTGTTTTGAATATGCTTAAATGTGATAAGAGGAACACTTTTATTACCAAAAGGATGTGAATAGGTATGATGGCTTAGCCATGGTATAATGCCTAGTAAAGGTGATGTGGTATTCAATGATGAATTTAAGGGATTGATATCCCATAATGAAAGTAAAAGGGAAACATAAAGGTATTCCAACTACTATGGGATTCTTATCAATATGGTCGTGATCTCAGGATTGGTACAATCCAATACCTGGATAAACTCTATCAGGATTGGTACAATCCAATACCTAGCTGTGATCTTAGGATTGGTACAATCCAATACCTGGCTGAACTCTATGATCTCAGGATTGGTACAATCCAATACCTGGCTGAACTCTATGATCTTAGGATTGGTACAATCCAATACCTGGCTGAACTCTATCAGGATTGGTATAATCCAATACCTGGCTGTGATCTCAAGATTGGTATAATCCAATACCTGGCTGAACTCTATCATGATTGGTACAATCCAATACCTGGTTGTGATCTCAGGATTGGTACAATCCAATACCTGGCTGAAAAATTTGATGTATATTCACATGATTGGTATAATCCAATACCTGGCTGAACTTTATCAGGATTGGTACAATCCAATACATGGCTGAACATAATGATGTATATTCACATGATTGGTATAATCCAATACCTGGATGTGATCTCAGGATTGGTATAATCCAATACCTAGCTGAACTCTATCAAGATTGGTACAATCCAATACCTGGTTGTGATCTCAGGATTGGTGCAATCCAATTTCTGCCTGAACATAATGATGTATATTCACATGATTGGTATAATCCAATACCTGGCTAGCAGATTGACTGAGGCCAACAGATAGAAATGAGAATGATTCATGGATGTCATACCATGATAATATTATCACATGATAAGCTTGAGATGTTGGTATAATATGATGGGTAAATGATACACATGTTCTTCATGTTCCTTATAAAGTGAACAAATGATTTACTACTCTATCATAGATAATTATAATGCTTTAAAAGATGAGAAATGTTCTAATCTATTTATCCACAGTAATTAACCTTGCTTATTGAGATAAAAGAACCTCTGCTTAATTTTTATACTGTTTACTGTGATAATAACATTGTTGGCGGAGAGTTATATCTCTCACTGAGACAATTGTCTCACCCCATGGGATCTACAATTTTTAGGTGAACATGTACGAGGAGGTAGAGACCATTATGTAGAGCAAGGACAAAACAGTAAGGACATCAGTAACAACTCAGGTTGAGTGTACTGTCTGTCATGTCTTATAGATAGAAGTCCTATCTGTCGTCTCTGTACTCTCAGATCCTTGGAGTTAGTAGGTGATGATTTTATGAACAATCTGAGATTTTGGCTTGTAAGCCTCAAGGTTTTATGTTGCTTCAATATATGTTTTGACAAAGCAACTGTTATATGTTATCCTCGAGATGAGATGGTACAGTGTATGTACAATGTGAACCTTGATGTATATTAAGTTTTAGTTCTTTCATTAAGAGTTTTCCAGGAAATGGATCTCTTTGCAAAATAGTTTTAATTTTTAGTGATTTTGTTAATCCACTAGTTATGATTATTCTACATAATTAGTAATGATTTGGCTATCGGTTTTGTGGCAGTCATTACAAGTAAGGTGGGTATGAGGTGTCAACACTAGAGGGTACCAAAAGGACACTTATCCACCAAGAAAACAACCATGCAACCACTAAACACATGCATGCAACATATGGTGATACAACCTAGGTGGGGTATTGACCACATGGGTCACCACCATCCTTGTTGCAGCCGAGACACATCAAGGGATCATGTAGCGACCACTACATAAGATCACCAACTCAACATGGTTGACACACATCACTAGAAGACAAACCATATCAACCAAACCACCTCTAGACCACTATGCTTGAGCCAACATCACCTAGGGTTAATGTAGTGGTCGCAATACTCATCCAAGAGTGGTGTTGTGGTCATTATACACTCAAACCCTAGAAAGGTCAACACTCAACAACAAAGCAACTCAAGCAAACTCTAATCTCACCTAGGGGATGTCACATCATCAATCACGATCCAAACAAGGCACCACACAACATCATCTTCTCTATCAAGATGCTAAGCTAGAAATGACTGGTGAATTGACGACCTCTATCTGACACAATGGTAGTTGGGATACTATGCAAACACACTATCTCATCAACATGTATTTGTGCAAGATTCTTTACTGTGTATGCCGTCTTCACTGGCAAAAAGTGTATTGTCTTTGTCAACTTGTCAACTTGTCAGCTATCACCCAAATGGAGTCATGACCTTTGTTTGTCCTAGGCAGACCAACCACGAAGTCCATCGTGACATGATCCCATTTCCATTGTGGTATGGGCAACGATTGCAAAGTTCCTACATGCTTTTGATGTTCTACTTTAACCTACTGGCACATAGGACATCTAACAACAAACTCAACTACATCACGCTTCAAACCAGGCCACCAATACAAATCCTTTAGATTATGGTACATCTTGGTGCTTCCTGAAGGCATAGCATACATCAAGGAGTGAGCCTCCTCCAAGACCACCTTCCTCAAATAAACAACATTTGGTACCACTTCTCTACCATGGTAATATATTCTCCCATCCTATGACTCATGGAAGCCATCATGCTTCTCACTACCAAACTCTGCTCGAATCTACTAAGTCACAATATCATCACGTTGCACATCTTTGATATGCTACCTTAGCATAGGATTCACATGTAACTGAGCCAACAGTCCTTCTAGCAATGACACATCTAGCTTCACATTCATCTGAGGCAAGGATACTAACATGTCTATCTTATGGCATACCATGGAATATGACTATGCCTTGTCAGCAGGTGATAATGATGAAGACTTCTTGCTCAGAGCATTTTCCACCATGTTTGCCTTTCCTAGATGATTCTATGGTACAATCACAGTCTTTAATCAGTTCCATCTAGCGTCTCTTCCACATGTTCAACTCATGCTCAAGAAGATGTATTGCATGTTCCAGTGGTTTGTGAAAATCTAACACTTCTCACCATAAAGGTAATGTCTCAAGATCTTCAGGGCATAAACCACTACAACTAGCTCCAAATCATGAGTGGGGTAGTTCTCCTCATGCTTCTTCAAAGATCACGATGTGAAAGAGATCACATTCTTGTCTTGAATGAGCATACAACCCATTCCATTCTTTGAGGCATCACAAAAGTCAATGTAGCCTTTTCCCTGCTCTGGCAGTACTAGCACATGTGCACTAGTCAACTTCTCCTTCAAAAGCTGGAAAGCATGTTGACACTTATTATCCTAGACAAACGTCACACCTTTCCTTGTCAGCTTCGTTAGGGTAATGCCACTGTGCCAAAGTTCTTGATGAACCTCATGTAGTATCCTACCAAACCTAGAAAACTATGTACTTCTATCGGCGTCTGTGGCTGCTCCCATTCAAACCATAGACTCAACCTTGTCGAGGTTCACACGAACACCCTTAGCAGATATCACACGTCCTAGGAAGGACACCTCCTTCAAACAAAACTTGTACTTGCTAAATGTCTCAACAAGGTTAATGCCTGACGTAGATGTCGTTCATCTTGTTGTATGTCCTTGGAGTATATCAAGATATCATCTATGAATACCACCACAAACTAATCAAGATAAGGTCTAAATACCCTCTTCATCAAGTCCATGAATGCTATTGGTGCATTGGTTAGCCCAAACGACATAACCACGAACTCATAGAGACCATACTTCATCCTAAAAGTTGACTTGGGTATGTCATTCACCTTGATATGCAGCTGATGATGTGACACCCTTTGTCACACAAAACAAGATTGCTCAAATCAAAACATAAAATTAACACGAATCACTATATTACAACAAATCAGAGTAAATTTTGTTGGATCCTAGATGGGTGATTAGATGCTCTAGAGGGGGGGTGAATAGAGCTGAAAGCACTTAAACAAAACTCATTAAATCTTCAAATTATATGACAAGATAAGGTTGCTAAATAGGTAATTTGAGTGCAACTAAATCATGCATAGCAAGGATAAGAGAGATTGAACATGCATCAAATTAGACAAGCTATTTAGAGTGGTTCCACACTTCAAACTAGAAGTGTGTCAGTCCACTTGCCTAGAGAGGTCAACCTCTAGGACTTCAACCAATTGCACTCTTATATTCAATTATAAGACTTACAATACAAGACCAACAAAGGACTTACCAATCCAATACAAAGAGTCTTCAACCTTACCAAGGACTTACCCACTTTGCAAGAGTCTTCGGCCTTCTCCAAGGACTTACCCACTCTTGCACAAGTCTTCGGCCTTTGAGGAATTACCCACTCTTCTTGGATCTTCCGCCTTTGACTTCACCTTCACTCGGAGAAGCTTTCCACCAAGGTCTTACCTACTTGAGCTTGAGTCTTTTGCCTTCTCCAAGGGCTTACCCACTCTAGCTCCAAGTCTTCTGCCTTGATCTTCACCAAGGGACTCCTTCCCTTGTTCTTCTTCACCTCTCTTGGACAAGAGAGAGAACCTTCATCTTCATGATTGAAATGGAGAGATGGGGAGGTTGTGGAAGTGAGAGCTTCACAAGATATACAAATGGGACTATCTCTCTTACAGATTTCCTACTCACTCTAATGGATGTAGCAAGTGATTAAGCTTAGAGAGAGAGAGGAGGCTGTAGGAAGCACTCAACTATAGAATAGGAACCTCACAAAGAGTTTGCAATGAATGCTCAACCTTGGAATGAAGCCCAAGGGGTCCTATTTATAGCTGGGGATGCCTCTTAGCCTTTGGGAACACTTGTGAACGAAAACTAGCCGTTTTGTGGCTTGCAACGGATCTATTTTGAGTTCCACCAACTTCTCCAATGGTTGGAATTGCTTTTTTTGTATTCCAGTACAGTCTGATCGACTGAGTTTATATAAAGGTAACTCGACCGAACCACTAAAAGACAAGGCTGAAAGCTAGACTGTCGGCCGAGTTCCTTTGGAGAAACTCGGCCGATCGGTCGACTTTCATCTTGGACCGATCAGTGGATCGGCCAAGTTTCCTAGCTAGAAACTCAACCGAACGGGAATCGGCTGAGTTTGTAACTTGGCCGATTGCAACAAAAATTCCAGAATATATGGATCGGCCGAGTTTGGAATTTGGCCGACCAAATCCCTGTTATGGGTATTTTGGAATTTTCGTATAACCGTACAAATGATGGATTTTTGTGTCCCAATAATTTTTCTAAGCTTAATTACAAGTCATACAATCATTACAAGTGGTTACACATCAATTCTAAGGTCATTTACATAGAGATCCCAAATTGCACACTTGTAGCTATTTTGACTTGTCTTTTCTCCAATTTGATATGCGCAAGTTAGGGCATTTGGAGTGTGTCTAAACCTAATCTGAAATCACTCAATGTAGAAGCATTAGACACTAATATGTGGAATGGTTAGTCATCATCAAAACAAGGGTTTAGTCAATTTAGACGTGAGTCAACATTGACCTAATTGACCTTGAGTCAACATTCTCCCCCTTTTTGAATATGACAAACCATTCCATAAATGTATTGAAAGCATTTAAGTAAATTCATACCTTTGGAGAAACCTAGGGGTTTCAATAGAATGGAGTTCATATGCTCCCCCTCAATTGATGCGCATGGAGTTTTCATACTCCCCCTCAATTGATGCTATTTCTCCTGCATGGTTAGCTTTCATAAATTTATAGAAACTATGTCTTCTACTCATATATGTCTACACATATATGTCTCCTTCCCTTTACCTTCTCCCCTTTACATGGACATACTTCTCTTCTTCATGTAAGACATGCCTTCTTCCTCTTTTTAAAAGAAGACATACCTTTCTCCCCCTTTGTCATTTCAAAAAGGTGGGGGTATGAAAAAAAGAAACATCACTTGTTAAAGAGAAAGGAGATAACAAAAGTTATAAAAGGAGAGTAGAAGAGAACAGATAGGGGCTTGTCCAAGCATAGAAAGAAAAGCAAGTTAAAGCATATACTTGAACAACCCAAAATGCAAGATGAAGTGCTGCAAAAAAAACAATAAGTTGCAATTTTGACCCTCAAGATGATGGAATTTGACCAAAAACCATCAGAGCTCATGGCATAGCCATGAGCCTTGCTCAGAAGGTCATTTCTGCATGAAAAACACTATACTTGCACCAAAAACTGAAACTGGAGCAAAAGCTGCATAAAATCCAAAAATACTCCAATTTCTACATATCATGTAGATCTATGTACCCTGCATCACAATGTTATGCAAGCAACTCAAGATAGTAGATATGCAATTCAAGGAACAATCTTGAGTATGTATGAGATAAGATACAAGCATAACATATAGATGATCAAAGATGGCAATTTTAAACAAGGCTAGAACTACATGAATATGAACTACTAGTAGATGATATCACAAGTTAGGACTACTAGTAGGATCTAGATCATAGCAAGAGATACCAAAAGATACACAAGTTAAAGAGCAAGCTATGAGTAGATGAAGAGATATATCCAAACAAAGAGATATGCAATTTTAGACGCATGAAAGGATATAACTCACTAGATATGCATCCTTACCATAAGATGATTACCCCTAAGAACCTCAAGGTTGTATCAAAACAAGATATACACCTAGATAGATGTAGCAAGTTAGAGTACAACGGAAGCAATTTAAGACACAACTAAGAGATCCAAAGAGTTCATCATCAAAACCTGCAAAACAACTCAAAACAAGTAATTGCACGATATAGATATACAAATTTAGAGCAATTAGAGAGATAGAGTTGTAAGCAAGATAGGCATTTAGAACATGGCAATATGCATATATAAAGGTACCAAATGAGAGTGCCAAAGAATAAGGCTATTGGTTGAGAAGATCTAGTTGAGAGGGAAATTCTCACTCAATAAGCCAAATTTATATTCTGTGCACAGTGTAATCGGTCGAGTTCTGTGCATTGGCAACTCGACCGATGACAACTGCTGGAAACACCCATTGGTGCCTATCGGTCGAGTTTCACTAGGGCAAACTCGACCGATAGAGCAGCTGTCAAAAAGTACATATATTTTATAAAAACATATTTAAAGGCATGCTAAAATATACAAACCATATCCAAAAATGTCTAAGCAAGTTAGTAATGCACTATAGAAGCATTAGAAACAGTTTTTGAGCAAGAGTGTGAAAAGAAACACAAAATGCCACTTTTGACTCAAAAACCATATGTATAGTGCACACTAACTTGACAAAACAAGTTAGAAATGGTTACAAGCAATAAAACATTTACCTTTGTGCTTACCATTGCTTTTCCACTTGTTGTCACCCTCTACACATCTCACCTTTCTTCTTTCATGTGGATTGAGAAGTCAATTTGCAATTCAATAGCTCAAATCAATCCATTTGTAAATACCTACAAGAAGAAAGATGAAATGGTCCCCAATCATGTTTTTGGGTCCGGAGGGGTTAATTTAGCAACCCAAATCCTATTGCTCTTGGGTGCTTTCCTAAAAGGACAACAAGTAGAATAATGACCAATTTCATTGCAATAATGTGCCCATAGTCTTGGAACTAGAGGATTCTCCATGGAATATTGGAGGTCCTTTATCTTTGTTGTTCCCTTGACTACTATCATACCCTAAACCATGTCTACCAATTTGTTTAGTAGTATGGTGTAGGATGTCATTAAGACTCTTTTTACCCACTAAGAATCTTTGCAAGAATGATCTCAAACTATCATTATCATGCTTAAGAGAAGCAATAGTAGAAGACAAATTTTTTATATTATCTCTAGCATGCAAAAGATCATTTTCTAAGCAAAGAGTTTTAGTTAAATAAGAGTCTCTATTAATATGAAGAGCAACAACATCATTCTCTCTATTTGTAGAACTAGAACAAGATTCATGCCCATTGATTTTAGCAAGCAAGGAGGCATTTTCTATTTCTAATTCATGCAAAACAAAATCTTTGTCCTTGTTTTCAGATTTAAGAACATCAATGTCATGCATGAGAGAATCAACAATTAAAGTAAGCCCTTCATTTGAACTAGGCATGAGAGGTTGAGCTTCTAGAAATTTAATCTTATCAAGTAAACTAGCATTTTCAAGTTTAAGAGAGTCTACTTGGCTAAGACAATCATTTTTATCAATAAGAAAGCAAGAATTAGCATATTCAAGATCATCTAGTTCTATATGCAAATTATCAACAATTTTAGCAAGCTTTTTCTTTTTCTTTTTAGAAGACTTATAAGAGGCACAAATATCATGAATAATAGCAATTAAAGATTCTTTATCTAAAGAGTCTAGATTTACCTCACTTGAGTCTTCACTTGTTGACGCTATAAGGGCAAAATGGCATTCTCCTTCATCACTAGAGCTTGAGCTTGATCCTTCACATGAATCTTCACTTGAGCTTGAGTTGGAGGAGCCACTTGAGCTTGAGTGCCATTTCTCCTTCTTGTGAAGATGGGTCTTTTTGCCTTGTGGGCAATCTTCCTTGTAGTGACCCTTCTTTCCACATGTGAAGCACCAGATGGAGGAGGACTTGCCTTTGTAGAGTCTACCCTTGGAGTACATGGCATCTTCTTTATCTTGAGAGGATGGAGAGACTTGTTCCATGATAGCTTCAATTTGAGCCTTTATTTCAGCCTTCTTCATTCTCTTTAGCTCTTTCTTCTCTTGTCTTTCTACTTCCTCCCTCTTGTCAAGTGTAGCTTCATGTGCTTGTAGATTTCCAATGAGCTCTTCAATAGGAATATCCCTAAGAGACCTTGCTTCTTCAATGGAAGTCACCTTGGATTCCCATCTCTTGGGGAGAGTTCTAAGGATCTTTGAGTTGATCTCTCCACTAGACATAGGATGTCCTAGAATAGCAAGACCATTCAAGATGGTGTTGAGCCTTGAGTACATGTTGGCTATGCTCTCCTCCTTTCCCATCTTGAAGTTCTCAAGCAACCCTTTGAGCATGTAGACTTTGCTTTCCTTCACTTGATCTGTCCCTTCATAAGTGATGCAAAGCTTTCTCCATACCTCATAGGCCGTCTCACAAGAGGAAATCCGGTTGAACTCGGTGGGGGTCATGGAGGCATATAGGATGTGCATGGCTCTAGCATTCAAGGTTTCTTTCATCAAGGTGGCTTCATCCCATTCTTCAATGTTTGTCTTTGGTAGAATGTATGGGCTGTTCACCATTTGCCACATCTCGAGACTTGATCCTTGGATGAAGAATTGAAGTCTTCTTCTCCAATAGAGGAAGTTGCTCCCATCGAAGATTGGAAGGCTGGTCGAGAGTCTCCCTCCTAGGTAGTCACCCATCTTCTCTTACTTGTAGAAGTATGCTTGGAGAAGACCCGCTCTGATACCACTTGTTGGATCCTAGATGGGTGATTAGATGCTCTAGAGGGGGGGGGGTGAATAGAGCTGAAAGCACTTAAACAAAACTCATTAAACCTTCAAATTATATGACAAGATAAGGTTGCTAAATAGGTAATTTGAGTGCAACTAAATCATGCATAGCAAGGATAAGAGAGATTGAACATGCATCAAATTAGACAAGCTATTTAGAGTGGTTCCACACTTCAAACTAGAAGTGTGTCAATCCACTTGCCTAGAGAGGTCAACCTCTAGGACTTCAACCAATTGCACTCTTATATTCAATTATAAGACTTACAATACAAGACCAACAAAGGACTTACCAATCCAATACAAAGAGTCTTCAACCTTACCAAGGACTTACCCACTTTGCAAGAGTCTTCGGCCTTCTCCAAGGACTTACCCACTCTTGCACAAGTCTTCGGCCTTTGAGGAATTACCCATTCTTCTTGGATCTTCCGCCTTTGACTTCACCTTCACTCGGAGAAGCTTTCCACCAAGGTCTTACCTACTTGAGCTTGAGTCTTTTGCCTTCTCCAAGGGCTTACCCACTCTAGCTCCAAGTCTTCTACCTTGATCTTCACCAAGGGACTCCTTCCTTTGTTCTTCTTCACCTCTCTTAGACAAGAGAGAGAACCTTCATCTTCATGATTGAAATGGAGAGATGGGGAGGTTGTGGAAGTGAGAGCTTCACAAGATATACAAATGGGACTAGCTCTCTTACAGATTTCCTACTCACTCTAATGGATGTAGCAAGTGATTAAGCTTAGAGAGAGAGGAGGCTGTAGGAAGCACTCAACTATAGAATAGGAACCTCACAAAGAGTTTGCAATGAATGCTCAACCTTGGAATGAAGCCCAAGGGGTCCTATTTATAGCTGGGGATGCCTCTTAGCCTTTGGGAACACTTGTGAACGAAAACTAGCCGTTTTGTGGCTTGCAACGGATCTATTTTGAGTTTCACCAACTTCTCCAACGGTTGGAATTGCTTTTTCTGTATTCGAGTACAGTCTGATCGGCCGAGTTTATATAAAGGTAACTCGGCCGAACCACTAAAAGACAAGGCTGAAAGCTAGACTGTCGGCCAAGTTCCTTTGGAGAAACTCGGCCAATCGGTCGACTTTCATCTTGGACCGATCAGTGGATCGGCCAAGTTTCCTAGCTAGAAACTCAACCGAACGGGAATCGGCTGAGTTTGTAACTCGGCCGATTGCAACAAAAATTCCAGAATATATGGATCGGCCGAGTTTGGAATTCGGCCGACCAAATCCCTGTTATGGGTATTTTGGAATTTTCGTATAACCGTACAAATGATGGATTTTTGTGTCCCAATAATTTTTCTAAGCTTAATTACAAGTCATACAATCATTACAAGTGGTTACAAAGCAATTCTAAGGTCATTTACATAGAGATCCCAAATTGCACACTTGTAGCTATTTTGTTTTGTCTTTTCTCCAATTTGATATGCGCAAGTTAGGGCATTTGGAGTGTGTCTAAACCTAATATGAAATCACTCAATGTAGAAGCCTTAGACACCAATATGTGGAATGGTTAGTCATCATAAAAACAAGGGTTTAGTCAATTTAGACGTGAGTCAACATTGACCTAATTGACCTTGAGTCAACAAATTTGAACGAATTACAATTTAATATCTCAAGCAAAATTATTTACTAAACCAACGCCAACTCAGGCTATCTTTGATTCATATATATACCAAAGGATGTTACATCTCATGTTCAAAGGCTATCAAGCCATTACTGTACAACACTTATAAACTGTCCACACATATATGCCATTTATATACACACATGGCATAAATCCAAAATCTATGTGTCAATATACAAAACAAAAATCTCCCCAGAGACCTGAGAGTGCAAGGACGACACATAGGACATCTGTTACAAAGCTCTAGTAGCATATCCAACCTCTAGGAAATATTACTCCTCTTTCTGCTCAACACATGTACCACGACCCCTACCTCCTCATCCACAACCACCTAAAAAGTTGTGGAACCAACAGGGTGAGATCACATTTCAGCGGGAGATATAACTCTCCACCAACATCTATTATAAGAAGAATGATTAAGTAAAGCAGTAAATACTGGTTAAGCAGTTCAAGTACTTGCAATTGAATAGTAGAACATCATATGCTTTTAGAAGGAATATGAAGAACATGTATGATTGTTGTAAACTAAACAATACAAGAAATAAAGTATGGGGTCATCCAATGTGATTTGTATTTGACCCTAAGAAAATACATGACACAGATGTATGAGCACTTATATTATTATTGCGTAGAGGATTTGAGGCGTACCACTCAAATACAACTGATCACTATTAAGTCAAAATCAGTATTGTACAAGATCAATGGAAGAGTCAAAGTCCATGATCATTACCATGACTACTTGGTCAGTTCGAGTCTGCAATGTAGTGACATAACAGTCAAACTGCTAAGGACAACAACTTATAGTCATAGCTATAGTCCTGTATAGACAACAACTCATAGTCAAGCTATGATTCTGTAAAACAACTAGCCTACCTTGGTACATGACACAACACTAGAGAATTGGCTCACACATGGCTGTTCTATAACAAAGTATCACATCACTATTTCAACAATTTAAGGGTACAAAGAAATAATTCAATTGCACCCCACATATTCAATAATATGCACTCTGAGTTTCCCGTAGGAGTTACCCATTTCACCATCCAGCTAGATACTAATGCTGAAGATGGATCTATGGTATAAGGCAACTACATGATTGGGGTTTCAACTTGATTAGACCTTCCATTTGGGTATCTTTTAATGCATCAATCAAGTTACAATGTATTAACCCTAAAAAATACTACAAAATTAAGAGTAAGGTACAACTATAGAAGGTATAAAATGTACCAAGTGAGAACTTATCTCATCATCTCAAGATACTTGTATCACGACCATTAGAAGGTCATCAATGTCACATCACTATGGGGTATCAACCCCTCAATTACATATCTAGAGGGTTTCACCTCTTAAACTGTGCTCAAGGCACTCAACAATTTACTAGGTTCACATCACATGAAACCTATGCAATCAATATCATAAGATATCTCAAAAATTGACGTATGATTATAATCACCACCCTATATTATACAAGGTTCACCATAGCATTCTCATAGATATGCATATTCATCTCACCTACAAAGTTAGAGATACATAAATAGGAGAAAGAGAGCTCTATTATAGAACAAGAATCTTCAAATAAAGCAATCATATACATCACATGAATAATTGATTAGGGTTAGGGTTTCAATTACATTCAATTAGGGTTTCATAACACCACTCAACCCCTAAACCCTAATGTCATCACTTCCCACTCTGTTGGATAGTTCTAGAGCCAAGAAATATGGTTAATAATCAACCATTCATGTCACATCATCTCATGTAGACCATTACACTATGTATTGATCATCAATACATGTATATATGTAAGTGTTTCGACCCATCACCATAAAGTGTAGCAACCTAGACACACACCATGTGTCACAATTGCAACACTTGGTGTTTTGACCCAAAATCATGATGATGTATCGAATGGAACCATTCTAGGTGTATTAACCTCATAAGACATTCCCTAAAAAAACCTCATAAGACATGAGAGTATCGAACTCCAACCAAAGTGTTTCGACCTCCACACTTCAAGGTGGTTCAACCTTAACCATTCATGGTTTCAACCCTAATATGATTAGTGTTTCAACAATCCACATGGGGTGTATCGTCCATAACTCCACATGATCTTAACCACTTTCATCACAAGTGTTTCGACCTCTTTATACAAAGGTATCAACTGTAATACTTCATATATTTGCTACCTTCTAAGTGTTTCGACCCTTTAACATGCATGGTCACCACCACACACCATCCTAGATGTTGTGACCGCATGCAACATAATGTTGCAACCTACATGGTGTCTAGCCTACTACCAATAGGTCATAACACTTGGGCAGAAATAGGGAAAGTCAAAACATCAACCCAAGAACAAGAACCCTACAAAAGGGTGTTCTCTAAACCCTAGAATCAAGATCATTGAAGATCCTCTCAAGAATTATGCTTAAGGATGTGAAAAATAGGTTTCTGACTCATACAAGTATCATCAAGACCATCCTTTATATTAATTCAACTCATCATAAATAGAACAAAATAGTTCCATAAACAAAGAACAAGTGATCATCACTCTTTCTTTCAAAATCCCAATTCTGGTACACGGATTTTAGGGTTTACAAGAAGTATACATCATCCTTTTGAGATACAATATAGCTCAAACATAACTATCATCACTTTCTTCACTAAAAGAATAGATTTTTAAGATTTGGAACATCAACATATGAACAACATGTAATCAAGTTTAGATTGCACATAATAAAGGATGAATGATTTATATAAACCACCTATAATTGATGATCCAAGCCTCCAAGATCTCAAGCTCAAAAGAAGAAAAGGAAACCCCAACTAGATCCAAAACTTTGACCACTGGATATCCTTCAAAAGAGAGGAACACCATGGTTAAAGAAGAGTCCAGGGAAAAGAAAACCCAAACCCTAACTTTGAACCAAGGTAGAAGATGAAGAAACTCTAGATTAAAGCATGATTTTGGCCCAAGAGAAGAAGAAATCTCCAAGAGAAATCACCATGGACCATGCACAACCCTCATGGTCAAGATGGAGGAAGAAGAAGATGAAGAAGGAAAGGGAAAACAGATCCAAGGTTCAAATCACTTACTAAGAGAAGAGATTCTCCAAGAAACCACCACCAAGACCAATAAGATAATCTAGCACCAAATCTGCTTCATGCACGATGGATCGGCCACCCTAGCTTCAAGATCCACTCCTTCTTGCTCCTACAACTCCAAGGCTAGTTCACATTCGAAAGAGGAATATGAAGAAGTTTAAAAGCCTCTCACACATGAAGAGAAAGGGATATATACCCCAAGGGAGAGAGAGGAAGTAGTTTGTGATGTGTCACCATTCTAGACCACCCAAAGACACATGTCCTTCAACATCATGGTATTATACTCTCTCACATGAAAAAATACATAAATCTCATATTTATCCAAAAAGTTTAGTGATCTCCATGGTCGCTACCATCATCAAGGTCGCAACACTTCATCCATGTTCACCTTGTTTCGACCCAAACCCTAAACTGACAACGCAAGGTCGAAACACTAAAGGACAAGGTTTTGTTTCAACATCTAGGTTTTCTAGGTCAAAACCACAACCCTTAGGGATAGTGTTGTGGTCAATACCCTCAACCAAGTGTGACATAATGGGTGCTACACCCAAACCCTAGCTTAATCACCACTTACACATGGTAACCCTAGAACACCATGAAGTGTTCCATCATCAAACATCAATCAAACAAGGCACCCCATGTCACCATCTTCTCTCTCATGGTGCCAAGGTACAAGGAGCACTCTCTTCATGTGACATTTTCATGTTAACCCTCAATTATGGGTAAATTACAAACTAGTCTAAAACAAGTACTTATATAGCAAAGGTGGTTCAAATCTCAATCAAATTGAACCAAATTCAAACCAAAGACCTATCACATGATATTAAGGCACTTCAAAAAATTAAATAAAAATATAAGAATCTCATTATGCAAAGAAAACATATTTAAGCACAAAACTAGATCAGGAGTCTTAAAGATGATATCTTGACCTCAGGTCAATCTTTAAAAGATTGCAACACCCTTCAACTGATCAAACAAATCATCTATCTGTGGTAAGGGGTACTTGTTCTTGATCATCACTTTGTTTAGCTGTCGGTAATCAATGAATAGTCTCATGGATCCATCCTTCTTTCTAACAAACAACACAGGAGCACCCCAAGGTGAAGTGGTTAGCATGGTAAAACCTTTCTCAAGCAGATCTTGCAACTATTTCTTTAACTCTTCCATCTCAGCTGGCACCATCCTGTATAGTATCTGTGCTATCGGTGGGGTACCATGAGCTTTATTGATTTCAAAATCAATCTCTCTAATCTGGGGAACACTAGGAAAATCATTTGGAAACACATCTTCAAACTCACAGACAACTGGCACCTCCTGGATACTTGGACTCCTTGCTTTGGTATCCACCATATGTGCCAAGAATGCATCACAACCCTAACTCATCAACTTTTCTTCCACCATTGATGATGCCAAATAGGCTGGAAGAATCTTCCTATTTCCTTGGAAGACCCATGACACATCACCATCGACAAACGTCACCACTTTAGAACTAAAATCCAAGACCACATGATACTTCTCCAAAGTATCCATTCCAAGAATCACATCGAATCCATGCATGGTGGTATGAGATCCACTTGAATGGTGTGTCATGAAAAAGAAAGGACACAAGAAGGATACACCTCCCACAACTTGGTGGAACCAACCAAGGGGGTTTCTAAACAAAGACTATCATGTCTATGACTAATAGGCAAAGAACAACTAGTGATCACTTCTCCAGTGATAAAAGAGTTCGTTGCACCCAGGTCAACCAAAATAGATATAAAGCAAGAAGAAGACAAATTAGAACGAAATAACTCCATTTGACCTATCAAAAATCAGGTTGACCACTCCTTCCATCTGACTCATTGCGTAGAATCAAGCCGTTGCCTATTGTCGTCCCTTTTCTCTACTGGCTTGCCCACAAGAACCAGCCTGCGACACCTATCCACATCATTTGCCACTGCCATTGTTGAACTGTTGTCACTGCTACGACCCTTGCTGAGTCTATCTCAATTGTTGAGTCACCTCTTCATCTTTTATTGGGCAAAACCACTTCGTATGACCAACATCTCCACACTTGTAGCAAGTCTTGCTCTGATACCATGGTCTAGATGGCCCTGTCATGGACACTGATGTAGCCTACAGGCAAAAAGCTATGGCCTCTACCCTTGCTCAGTGACCACTGAGACTGACTTGCCAATCCCTGCTGTGATGATGGTGCTGAAAACCTAGGCTTCTTAAAGCCTCCAGTCATTATCCTTGATACTGTGCATGCCTCTTCTTGTCTTTGGTCTCATGATTCTCCACCACCGATCATTCTACTCTTCTAACTGACTCCACAAATGTGGCAAACTTCTCTCTATTCTCTAAAGATGACACTGGAGTCATCAAATATGTACTCAAACCCTTATCAAACCGTTTGATCCTCTCCTTGTCCATAACAACCATATGAGGACAAAACTCAGAAGCACCATGAACTTAGCTTTGTAATCATTAATTATCATAGATCCCTGTCAGAGCTTTTCCAACTATGCCATCTTCTCATCTAGATAGGTCTCCAAAAACTACCTACTCATGAACTCCCATTGAAACTCTTCCCAACTGATCATGACACCAAGCCTTTTCTCCTCCTCAATGGCCAACCAATGACCATCACTCCCCTTCAATAGATACACTGCATGCTTCACTTTATAATCTTTGGGGATGTTGAGGATATTGAAGGCCTTCTCCAACTCTGTCAACCACAAGTTTGCATCTTCTGGGTACGTCATACTCGCATACTCAACTGTCCCTACATGCCTCATCCTTTCGAAGGTCTTCCCAGAACCTGAGGATTCCACATTGGGGATTGCTGCTCTCGCTTGAGAAGCAGTCATTATGTCTGCCATATGTGTCATCGTGGCCATACACTATCCAAACATGGACTGGAAAGTGGAATTGGCCACCACAACTAGGCCAAATTGGGGCATCTTATGCACAACATCAACCCTCTCTTGCCTCTTGGCACCACCACTTGGTGCAGAAACACTTCTCTCGGCAACATGCTCTTTGTGTTCTCCAACCTTCTTTTCTTCTCTTCTTCTTCTTCTTCCACATAACCAGAAGTTATCATAAGATAGACTAGAGGACACTAGAACAAACACAAAAACTAGTCCTATGTCCTAGTAGACTCAACAAATCTAGAGCTCTGATACCAACCAAACTGTGATGCCCTAACACACTACAAAGTGATATTACTCGAAAAAAGTACATAATTAATCCTAATCAACCAGATTAATAGAAAAACAAGAAATTAAAATCAATTTCATATAGGAAATAATTCAAAACTTATCACATCTGAGTTCACATAAAGACACTTGTATCATATCTCATGTCAAAAGATTATACATATATCACTATTTACTGGCTCACTGGCCACAACCTATTACAAGAGGTAACATGTTCACATACATACATGCCACATCTATATAATGAGGGTGTACTACCATAACATCGTCTCGATATACAACATCTAAAAAACACCCCAAGCACTTGAGAGTATAGGGACGACACATTGGACTCTTCTACAAAACACTAGCATCACATCCAACCTTTCAACAATTACTGCTCCTCTTGCTGCTCAGCCTCAACAACACGTCTCTACTTCAATGTGCACAACCACCTAAAAGATGTGGAAACCCATGGGGTATGACCAAACATCCTAGCGAGATATATAACTCTTCACTGCAACTATATAGACACAAATAAATGTAAAGAAACAAGATAACATATATTATTAGGTTGAGAAAATTTAACTGAATGGTATGAATAGAGTATTTAACACTATTTAAGAAATTTAGGCATATCCAACTGAATAGTAGAGCATCTTAAATTTTAATAAGGAATATGAAGAACATGTATAACAATTGATTTCTCTTACCACATTATAATTCAAGAAATCAATACAAAGATAAGGCAACGAGTCATCCAATGTGAATTATATTTGACCCTAAGCAAAAATACTACATGACTATATTACATCTTTTATTACACCCTGAGAATTTGAGTCATACCACCCAAATACAACTGACCACTACAAAGTAGAAATAGGTGCCATACAAGATCGATGGAAGAGTCAAAATCCATGATCTTCTCCTGCACTACTCAGTTAGTTCGAGTCTGCACCACAGTGACATATAGCCAAACTACAAAGAGAACAACTTATAGTCAAAGCTATAGTCCTGTAGAGACAACAACTCATAGTCAAAGCTATGGTCCTATAAAACACCTATTCCACCTTGGTATAGGTCACATCACTAGAAACTAGGGTATATAACCCAATCACTGAGGTACAATAATAGTTGTCCTCTATCACATCATATCACATGCTCATCATCAAGACCCGATCATAGTTATTCTAAAAACACTTGTGATTAAGATGTCAAGGACGCGTAGTCACTTGCACCTTGCATACTCAACAATATGTGCTCTGGGTTTCCCTTGGGAATTACCCATTTCACCATCCAACAAAGTACTGACACTGAAGATGGATCTATGGCACAAAATAGCTACATGATTAGGGTTTCACTTGATTAATTAAGCCAATTGAGTGTCTTTTAGCATCAATCAAGTTACAACGTATAAACCCTAAACAAACTCTACAAAGATAAGAGCGTGATACAACTCCAAAATATATAAAATGTATAAGATGCAAACTTGTTACACTATCACATGGTATCACTGCCAATTCAAGGCCATCAACATTATCACATTGTCATGGGATATCAATCCCACATCACATCATTGGAGGATGAAACCTCACACTAGGCATTAAGCCTCTTCCAGGTCATAAGATCCATCACATTATTATGGCCTCAACATGCCTCCTCAAGGCTCATAGCCATCACCCTATGCCATACAATCATCACCATAGCATTCACAAGATATGACACTTAGTCAACCTATAAGGTTAGAACCATACAAGTAGGCGAGAGAAAGTATAATCACATGCTAGTTATCCAAGCAAGCTTAAAAAATATAGCTCACCCTAGAATTAGGGTTAAGGTTCACATACATAGCCATTTAGGGTTTTCTTCATTACCTATCACTAAACCCTAGATACATTATCTCTCACTTTCTTGGAACTTATCTGGGTTAAGAAACATGATTAGGGTTAACTAAGCAATCATTCAATCAACACTATTTATTAACCATCAATTTCTTGTACATGTATACTAATCTTACTATGTTATGTATGTATGTAGAGACCATGTGCTCAACCAAGTATAATGGTTAAAGGGATGGTAGGTGTAGCGACCATCTTGGTGTAGTGACCATGTGTATAGGTGTGTCGACCCAACCATCAAACATAGTGTTGTGACCGCAACACATATAGGTGTAGCGACCACAACACCCAAAGCAACTTGTGGTGACCAAAAATAGATTAAGGAGGTATCAACCTATCAAACAACACAAAATTGTGACTAGACCAATGTCATGCACATGTAGCACCCGCTATACTTCACCCATGTGTAGTGGCCCAAAAGTCAAGCTATCCCAACAAACACAAAACCATCTCCAAAACATAAGTATCACATTCAAAACAGAGATTAACATAAAGGAAACTCATCATCTTTAAGGTGGAAAACTCCATACCAAGATAAACATCAAACCCTAAGTCATGAGTCATAGGAATCATCATGAAAGAACCTTGTTTAAGAAAGATAAAACCCACACTCATACATGAAAAATAGAACCCAACTTCATGCTACTCCAAAGTACCCAAACCATGTGTATGTTGATACAGATCCATAATCAAGAGTAAGAGAAACTAACCATTTCATAATCACCATAAAATTGGGTACAAGAATTAGGGTTTAAGAGTGCAAGCGAATCACATGTGATTATCACCAAAGATTCTAGTTCTAGATTATGATAACACAATCGAGCATATGAAAATCATATTTTAGGGATGACATGCAAGCATGATTATGGTGCAAATAATAGAAGAGGGAAAAGAGTTATATAACATGCCTTGTGAAGAAACCAAGCTTCAAAGATCACAAACTCTAAGAGAGAGAAAGGAACTCCAAATTGGATCAAGACTTAGACCACAAGATCATCTCAAAAGAGAAGAACACCATAGTCAAAGAGAAGCTCAAGAAAGAGGGTAAAAAACCTAAGCCAAATAAGAAGAAGAAAAAAGAAAGAGAAGAAAGATTCCTCTCACTTGAGTACCACTATGTCAAAACATAGTTTCTGACCCTAGTGAAGAGGAGTTTCTATCAACATGAACACCCTGGTTATAACATAGTCTCATGGCCGAGAAGGAAGAGATAGGGTGCAAAAGAAAATGAGATCAAGGGTTCAAAACCACTTACCAAAGAAGAAGATCAGCAAAGATCACCACAACAAAGATGATCTAGCCCAAAAGCACCACATGCAAGGTTTCTCAACCACCAAGGATCCAAGATCAGTCCGTCTTTGCTACCCAAAGCTACAAGGACAAGAACAAAGGAGTGGAGAAGAAAGGGGGCCAAAAAGGATACTTGCATGAAGAAGAGAGAGGTTATATACTCAAGGTAGGAGATAGGTAAGGTGGGTATGAGGTGTCAACACTAGAGGGTACCAAAATGACACTTGTCCCCCAAGAAAACAACCATGCAACACTAAATACATGTTGCAACATATGGTGATACAACCTAGGTGGGGTATCGGTCACATGGGTCACCACCATCCTTATTGTGGTCGAGGCACATCAAGGAACCATGTGGCAACCACTACATAAGATCACCAACTCAACATGGTTGACACACATCACTAAAAGACAAACCATCTCGACCAAACCACTTCTAGACCACTATGGTCAAAGCCAACATCACCTACGGTTAGTGTAGAATTCACAACACTCATCCAAGAATGGTGTTGGAGTCATTACACACTCAAACCCTAACAAGGTCAACACTCAACAACAAGGCAACTCAAGCAAACTCTAATCTCACCATGGGATGTCACATCATCAACCATGGTCCAAACAAGGCACCCCTCAACATCATATTCTCTCTCATGATGCTAAGGCACAATAAACACACTCTACATGTGACAAATTACAAGATAGACCATCAACATGGGTAAGTTGTAGCTTGGTCCAAAACAAGAAAACATGGGTCAAACATCAACCAATCTGGACCAAACTGAAAACATACATGTGTCACATGTTATAAAAGCATCTCAATAGATAAGATTAAGGTTTAAGTATATTATTATGCAAAACAAGCATACTAAGTACTAATCTAGGTCAGGGGCCTTAGACAAAGAGTGGTGCCAAGTTACACTTCAGTGCTATCCAAATGAATGGGAAGTTGGAGACTGACTTCAACCTACAGTTTATGTAAGGTGTGATGGTGATTGTATAATTCCTTTGTCTTTGACATTTAGAATGAACTTAAGGTATGTAATCATCATCCTTTCAGTGCTCAAACCATGTTTATTGAACCTAGAGTAGATTGTATGAGATATATGTGACCTCAATATCATATATTGATTCACACATGCATGCACATGCATTTCACTGTCTTGCTTATCAAGTGGCCATGATATCAGACTCCAGTAGGAGGGACAAATCCCATCTAGATCATTCACAATTAGTCCTTACATTTCACAACCACCCAATCATCACCTTTATGGAAATCCTTATTCAAGGTTACGTTTGATGATGTTAAAGTATACCTAACGACATGTGATGAGTGTAGTGACTTTAGGTCTAAGAATAACAATCACCACCTTCACTGTGAGAGATGACTATGACAACCATTAATAGTTTCCATGTGTCACTCTCAAGGTGGGTCAGTCCAATTCATTGTTCCCTAGTAAGCATCTATATGCTTGGTTTGATATACCATATCATGAATAATGAGATTTTGTCATCAACCAACACACACTCTAATCTAGTGTGTTACTAGTGTCTATCAGCCTTCCACAGTAAAAGTTGATTACGGATGTAATAAGAATGTACATACTCTTAGCATCAGTATGATCTCATTGTTCAAGTCACATACTTGAAGACATGCATCATTGAGTATTGCCATTCTTTAGACTTTCATAACGTTTCCTCATTATCTCATAACTGAGTGAAATAGAATGAATTGGAAGCTTGCCTTTATGATTATTAATCAATTCCTTTACATTAATGCCATGTCAATCATCATATGATTATCTCTATGGGAATACCATACCAACATATTTGAGAAGCTTAAAGGATGAGATGGTGTCAGTGAAGTAGTAGTGTCATCTAGGGATGTCTACAACTCTGATGTAGTATGTGTATTATGATCCTATGATGAGGTGACGTCATGTTTTACTGCATTCTCTATCTATATGTTACTCTATGGTGATTCGATATATGTTCCCATGGAGCTACATGATATGGAATTAGGGTCATGGTACTATCTGAGGATGTGGAGCATATTGATGTTGTGAAAATCCTTGAGACACATGGTAATAGATTGGTGAGCTTTGGGTCCAAGGGAGACATTCCTTCCCTAACAAAGGTCTAATTTGATCATCACCTCATACCAACCCTGGAGTGATTGGAGTCCTCCGTGTCAATCCTCATAGAAGAGGCCTTGAAAAAACTATATCCCAATCCATTCAGGAGCAAAATCACACTCAATGTACCTCCATACTTTGCGATGTGGATGTTTGTAACCATCTTGTGATTGAGGGTGAAATCATGACAAACCATGTTTTTGTCTAGGTGCTAAGTTACCTCTAAGGGATGTTGTTGAATGAGTGATGAAGTTATCTGGGTGTCCTCCTTGGTGATGATACTTATGTAGTTGTACATATGAGATTGTCTCCTGGACATAGCAAGTTTTAGTGCATGAAAACCACCTATCCTCATACTAGAAGTATTCATGTGTAAGAAAGTTGCGTGAAAGTGTGATGTGTCTGCTCAGAACGAGCACTAGTGGCTAGAAAGGAGTAAAAATCCATATATACAATGACAATGGTGAGGAGTCATATTCTAGAGCAACAGTCACGTTGGTTTCATATGAGTGTGTCACCTAAAAATACTTCTAGAGTGGTCTATAATAGTGAGAATTGGGTAGAAGCAAGCATTATACTTTTTGATTTTGATGAAATGAACTCCGTAGTAATCTGGTCCAAACTAGGGCATGCCCAAATCCAACAATGTAGAGTCATTAAAATAGGAAGGGGAAGGGAAGGAGATCCAAGGGACCATATCATATGATCCTTACCTGAGTATTCCTTGGAGAAGTATCTTCATAGGGAAGTGGGTGTTTCTATAGAGAAGGTGGAGGACTTCTAGAGATAAGGTAGATCATTTTTAGAGAGAAGGTGGAGCAGAACATAATCCACTTTCTACTGGTCTTACTTATGTCCTAAAGTTAGCTCATGGTTAGAACATAGTTTGAATAGGAATCAATTGTTGGTGAAAATTTTGGATCACCCCATTTTCCCTCGTAAGTAATCTATCAAAATTTTTGATTATTCTAAAATCACAACCAAATCCAATAACATTATCAAACAAAGTGTCTTAGAGTTATAAAGTTTTTTTCCATCCAAAGAGTTAAGTCGGTTTAAAAAACTATCAAAATTTTAAAGTGTGTATAGTATATATGTGGTTATTGAACTCCATTTGTGTTTAAAACTTTGAAGACAAAAATTACATTAATTAAGAGTTTTCCCTCATGACCTAGTGGATGGGATCAATATATCCATACTAATCCTTCCGATGACCAATATGAAACACTAGTAAGTCTCTTTATAATCGAGAACATCAACGTCAAGTCTGCTTGTAGTCACAAATAATGGTGATGGATCCATGGGTGACTCCACATGAAAAATTCCACAAGAATCAATAGTATGGATATTTTCTGATCCTTGATTCAAGCATGAATTGAATTGCCATGCATTCTATGAGCTAAGATGACTTTTCTACAAGCTTGATCATTGGTGAGATATTAATGCATTCATGTTTAATCAAGTTTACAATATGCGGTGTATGTTTCAGTAAAGTCTAGAATATTTCAAAACATATTTTAAAAAACGGGAGTTATTTTCGTTCCTTTCTCACTGCTTTGATAATATTTCATAGGTAGTTGTCATGGTTTTTATTGTGTTTGAGGCATCATCGACAAGTAAGGAATGGTAGTTAATCTTTAAATGGTATTTCATGATCATTGTTTCGTCTTGAACTCGCATCATATAACCAAATCTTATAGTGTGCCACTATGATGAGTATCAAGGTTTCTATCTTTAGAATAAGTGTTATGTAATATTTTTTATTAAATACATATATTTTTATTTAAATATTAGGGTACATGGATGTAGTTGTTTTTATTTTGGTTTAATTTTTTCTCATTGGACATACTCCACAAAACATAAATTGGGTCATTGATTTTCTTACAGTAGATTTTCTATGTTTAAATATTGAATGGGGCATGACATTATTGCAAGTTTGAATAATTCCAAGAGTCTCTTGGTGTATAATATGTATGTGTTCATTCACGCCTTGTCATATATTTCTACCACTACCCAAAACATAAAAACACAACAATAGGATTTAGTTTCGGTTAGGAATAAATTAATTTAAATTTTATCTAAAAGACATGTAACATACTAAAATATACCTATATTAACACTAGAGACCCTAATTCCATGACTCAGATGATGATATGTGTGAATCCTTAAAAATGACCAAACAAAGTTAGAGATATACCCTAATACACATGTTTGAACCCTATTGAACATGTAATACATATATAAGAGTGACTCAAATATACACCCTAACTATGGATACATGTGACCCTAACCATGCTACGGATGTGTAGACAACAATGTGATGATAAGTTGAATATATGAAACCTAATCACATGCTTTATAAATGTTGATGTCGTATACATGGTTAATAGTTTTGGCTTTGACCTAATCTGAAGTGATACCTATGAACCTTAACTTATACATCTTTGGGGCCATAATGATACATTAGTGACATGCAGTGTTATAATCATATAACATATCTTAATACACATAAACATGCCTAATATCTTAAATGAGATTTGATATCAAGCTCATAAGCATGTACTAGATGTCTCATTGTTAAATAATATGCACATGATGACTTAAATGTGATTAATAAGTAATAGATGTGAATTTACATGCATACTGGTTGTAAAGGGATATTACATGCATGTTGTCTATAAGTGAGGATAATAAATGTCTCAACATGTAATTGACATTGAATCAATGGACATGCTTTGTTAATTGATAAAAATAACATATTTCATGCAATATAATGTATATAAAACTATTGACTATAATATGATGATGATAAGAATCCACATCCTAAATGTTGACAACTAATGGTGATATATAATAGTAAATACATAGATTATGGTGTTAACTCCTAACTGAAATAGATTTAATTTAATATAATCTTAAAATTTGATGATATGCTCAAAATCGTAATCTATATTCTTTATATAATTATGGTACCTAATTTATCTTAATTGGACAATTTTAGATAGTCAAATTATTGTAAGGAAGCTTATTTGGCATTATTGAATTGTAATTTCATTAAAACTATGCTCTAGTCTTGAATGCCATAATTTATTTATCTATGTTGTGTGTCACATAGTTTCTTTATATTTGTGACACCCAACCCACTTCCCAAGTCTCTAGTAGAGTTTCAGGAATGACGACTGTCCCCACAGACCACCACTAGCCTTAACTGCGTACTTTGTCCTCACTCACACGCATGCCAGGATCAACTTCCTGACAGGTCACCCATCCCAATACTACTCCAAGCCGAGCACGCTTAACTATGGAGTTCTTAGTGATGGGCTCCCGGAAAAGGAGGTACACCTTGGTGATATGGGTAGTCCAATCATTCTTTTTAAGATCATGTTATTTGAGGCCTCAATTCCTGAGATGTTACAATCTCCCCCACTTTAGACTCTTGATGTCCTCGTCAAGGCTCAACTATATGGCCTCATAATCTGACCCCATTTCAGTGCAGACCCACAATGGCCCATGGACACCCAACTCCCGATCACGGAATACCAGCGCAAGGGTGGCTACGTCAACCATGGACAACCCTTTCCTACATGCCTAGACCGTACGGCTCAAGACTGGCATGCCACATGCCCATGCAGGCCCCACCTACTGGAGGGGTTATGGCTCTGATACCATTTGTAATGCCCGAGCCCATTTCCCAAGGTTCTAGTAGAGTTTCCGGAATGACGGCTGCCCCCACAAACCACCACTAGCCTTAACTGCACGCTTTGTCCTCACTCACGTGCATGCCAGGATCAACTTCCTCACCCATCCCAGTACTACTCCAAGCTGAGCACGCTTAACTATGGAGTTCTTAGAGATGGGCTCCCGGAAAAGGAGGTGCACCTTGGTGATATGGGTAGTCCAATCATTCCTTTTAAGATCAACTTATCCGAGGCCTCAAATCCTGGGATGTTACAATATCAATCTCTCGCTGGTTCCTTTTTTGATCTAAAAAGACTCTTTATGGGTTAAGCACTCGAATTTCATGCTTCCTGCTTCACCCACTTCCTTCTCCAAAATGGGACTCAACAGTACACACAACTCATCCTCTACTCCTCTGTCACTCTTCTTATTATTTCCTCCTCACCTATTTTTTCCCCTCTCTTCACATTTCTCTCTCAATAACGATTTTGGAAATCCCAGATCAGATATGATTTCATCACCCCAACATCCTAGACAAACACCTGAAATTGATATTTCCCTCTGTTAATCTCCATAGAAGTTCATAGAGATTCATCAAATCTCTCTACAAATACGGCTCTTTAAGCCATGATTGGTTATGTGATATCAATTTCCACCAACTAGATGAATTCCTCTTTACTAACTTGCTTATACCAATCCCATTTACCTATTGGGCAACCCTTATCTTCAACAGTCTAGTTTAGATATTAGATTGGATAGTTAATATTCCAGTCCGCTTCATCCCTTTTCTATGTTATCCCTGGTGCTTTCAATTTAACTAAAACCATGGTAGTCTACCTTTCCCTCTTTTTTGTCTTGCACTACTGGTTTTGTTCTCAATTGTGATGTGTGTCATGGTATTTGCTTTGCCCTATTTTCTCTTATGTGATTTTATGTAGTGCATCTTGTTGTTTTGATGGCGTTGTCTAACAGGTTGCTTATGTGGATGATTTCTACAAGCTTCACCTTCTTGCCTCTCATGACAGAGGGTGATGTACTGATCTAGCCCACTCACAACCCTTCATGGGGTTTGCTAAGATTGACTAGAGCTGAGGAGCTCAATGGCTCTTGTTTCATGGGAGAATATATGTGAATCTCAAGCAATCTCTAATCTAGATTCTCACCGTTTTGCTATAGTGAGCTTGATTTGTTTGCAAGTTTATGAAGATGATAAGGAACATGGTTTTCTGCACTTTCATGCTTTCTTGCTTGATGTTATTTGATTTGCGTCACATGTTACATGGGTTTTCTCATATTTTCACATTTTATTTAGTGGTTGATTGTGTGGGGTTTGATCATGGTAAAATGACTCACACTTTCCAACCACACATTAATGTTTGCTATGTGATGCACATATACTCTAGTCATTATATTTGGTTTTGATTTTAACAAATTAGTATTCATTGTATGGTGCAAAATTTATTGCAAATAATTTATAAGTTGAAAAGTTACAAATAAGTACTCGTCAGAGTTATAAAATTGTTCTCTATTGAATAAATATAATGCATAACCTAAATCCACTAATAATAATATATGGTATTTTAGGGTTTCTAATATAGACATAAATTAATTAATTCTATGTTTAATGCAAATAATAGGTTAAGGATATCTTGTTTGGATCTAAGCTTTGATCTTGACCCGTTGATACACATTTGGGATATGTTTCTTGCTCTTAGTTCTATATTGGACAGTTGACTTGATTTTTCTCTCTTAATGTTTTTGCATCTCTTTTGAGCCATATTGGACAATGTATTATATTTCCTCTCTCTGTCTTTTTGACTTGATTGTGGCATATTGCTTTAAATGTCACACAATTCACATATTTTTGACCGATTGGGTTCAACCCATTGAAATGAGTCCTATGGACTATTTTAATTGCAAACATTATAATTTTCCTATATCTTGTTATCATTTCATTTATTTGAACCTTACTCACATTATTGTACGATATTTTTCTCTTTTCTATGTAAACCTTAGATTGACTTTTATATGGTTGAAATCAACATGCCTCTATATTAATCATGTTTTTGAAGTTGTAGTGCTAGATTATATAACTTTGTGGTTATTGTTATATCTTTTTATATGGATGTTATGAGCCCGATACCCAGGTTATGTGCCCAACAATTTAAGTTATTAGCATAAGGGTTATGTGCTTCTCTACAGGAGTTATAGATATTCGTCTTTCTCTATCAAGTTTTAGCTTATGCGTCCAAGTTGCCATATGTTATTATGTTTTTTCACATCACAATTAATGCATGTTGAATTATGAATGATTATATGATGAGCCATGTGCCCTACTTGATTGATTGTGCTTATGTGGCACATGTTAATATTGTGATATGCCAAATATTTGATACAATCCTATTCATTTCTCCTATAATTGTCATTCATACTACATGAAGTTTCTCTTGACATCCATTTGGATATATAAACCTCTCTCCTTATTTTTGTAACCTTTCTACTTAAATTTGACATCCTTTATTCATCTATTTTATAATATTTGTTATATATACATAATGACTTCCTAATAATAAACTTCCATATATTCTTTTTTTTGGCATGGGGGGTGGAGGGTTCATTCACAACTGCTTAGATGACAAGGACATTGGGATATTTGAGTTGGACCATTAGCTTGCACATGAGTATTTCTATCTTAGAGATAGATTAGAGTAGACATGTTCCCTCTATTACCTGTCAGCGTTACTTTAGTTTTTCTTAAGTTTTACCTTTGTATCCACCCCTTATAGGTGTAAAGTGTCTTAGTTATGATTATTGTAATAATGATATTTATATTTCAGTTGCTACATTTTTGTTTTATGATACAATTAGTACTTGGATTTTCAGTGTATTATCCTTGAGAAAAACTACACTATGTTTGAGGAATGAGGTTGTTTTCTATTATTCCTTTGAGTAAGTGAGTGACTCCCCTGTTGGATCCCACTCCTTACAAGTATGACATCAGAGCCAAGCCAGTCAATTAATCTAAGTATTTTGATCTTATCTCTCACAATGTTGTTTACCTATTCCATAAGTTCCTTTTAGGAGCCTTACCTTATGTTGGAACTCTCTAGATTAGATGCCTACTACATATCTAACTATATAATCCATGTTAGGATGATAGAAGGATATATACTCAAATGAGGTGTGAATGAGGATCTTGAGTAAGATAACCCTCATGAGCCTAAAGACCATCTACTCTTTCCATAGGATATAAGTGAGGTGCTCATGTAGCCTTGTTTAGTTAAAAAATCTAACCTAAGAGTACAATAATGAGGTGATGATGAGGAGAAAGTAGCAAAATATGAATATTTTGAACTTCATGATTCCCACATTGATTTTGAGATCATATTTTAGCTTTGCATTTAATTATTTTGTCATCGAATGGTTGTTTTCCTATATGTATAAGCGAGAGAAAAAAAATTAGAAAATGATCTATCGAGCGAAGTCACCATCTAAGTAGTCTAAAGTAACTAGAGAATCCTTTAGAGAGGAATTTCCTGACTGGGTAGATTAGCTCATAAAACCTAGGCTTTGGCTAATGGTGATTCTTAAGAGAAAGTTGATTATAATAAATATTAGTTGACATACCCGTTAAACCTTATTAGATTATTAATTGATGAATGTCATATTAAGGGGTTGAGGATAGTACATGTCAGTATATGGATATGTTGATTTCTAGGACAAAATCCTTTTTAAGGGGTGGGGTCTTGTAACATATGAAAATCCACCTACCTTGACTCTAGAGACCCTAATAAAGTGAATCTTCTGATGATATTCCCAAATCCTAAGAAATGGCAAAACAATGCTAGAGTTACCCCCTACTACACCTGCTTGAACCCTAATGAACATGTTTTGTACATATAACAAGCAACTCCACTTTAAACCCTAAATATAGATGCATATGACCCTGACCATGATTTGGATATATAAATAGTAGTGTGGTGATAAGTAGGATATATGGCACATAATCATAGGCTTTATAAATGTTGATGTCTTATACACAATAAATAGTAATGACTTTGACCTAATCCGAAGTGGTAGTTGACTAACCTTAACTTATACATTCTTGGTTCTATTCAAGATACATTGGTGACATTGGGTGTTATAATCATATAACACATCATTATACACATAAATGGACCTAATAACTTAAATGTGATTTAATACATAAGTCAAGCCCATAAGGATATAATAGATGTCACAATTTTCAACAATGCACACATAATGACTTAAACATGATTAATAAGTATTGGATGTGAACTTACATATGCATAATAGTTTGACATGAATAATAGTTGATGTTGTGTATAAGTGAGCATATTTAATGTGTCAACATGTAAGTAAAATTGAATTAATGGAAATTATTATTTAATTAAGGATCATATCATTTTGTGCAATATAATATACTATAATCATGTTGGTTATAATATGATAATGATAAGATTATAACTCTAAAATGTTGACGAATAATGGTTATATATAATAACAAATGTTAATTTTTTTTGGAGTTAAACCCTAATGGAAATGGAACTATTCTAATATAATATTAGAAGTTAAATATAAGTTCAAAATTCTAATCTACATGCTTGACTTTACTAGGATGTCTAATTTTAGGACAAGCATAGTTACTCTAATTAACCTGAGGAGGTTTCAATGACATATTTGAATCCTCTATGCATTAAAAATATGTTCTAATCAGAAGTATAATTTATTCTCCACCTAAGTTGTGCGTCACACAACTGTGAAATCTCTATATATCACTACTTACTTTCTTGATTTGAATAGGACTCTTTCCATACTAATCACATGGATCTCATCCTTTCCACTTCACCCACCTCCTTATATGAATGTGACTTGATAGTCAGCACAATATTCCCTTTATTCCTCCCTCCCTCCCTTTTATTCTTCTTTCCCCCTCACCTCTCATTTTTCGTCTCTTCACATTTGTCTCTCGACATGGATCTTAGAGATCCCAAATTCAATAGAATTTCATCAGCCCAACATCCTAGAGGAAGCCTAAAACTCTTACCACACTCTTTAGTGATCCCACGTGACATGTATCATAAAATACCACTCTTTCCACATTGATGGCTCTATGATATCAGATCCATCCAACCATATAACTTCCTCCTTGCTAAACATGCTCGTTCCAACCCCACCTACATGTTGGACATCCCTTATCTTTGTCACCCTAATTTGAAGCTTTGTGTGGATAGTTAATGATTCATACCTATTTGATCCTTGTCTATGATTACTTTGATGTTGTTCGTTTCACAAAAACCACGGTATTCTACCATTCAAAATTTTCAATCTTCTACTACTAGTTTTATCTTGGTTGAGATGTATACACCATGGTGCTTGCTTTGCCCTATTTTCTCTTATGTCAACTTCTTTAACGCATCTTGTTGTTTTTGGTTGGGCGGTCTGTCAACTTGCTTTTGTGGATCATTGTTGTGGGCTTCACCTTAGGAGTCTCTCTTGGTGATCATGGCCCTCTCACAAACCTTCTTACTGAGATCGGATGGAGCCAATGATTTTGATAGCATTGATTGTGTGGGAGAGAATGGTGATCTTGACTGGTCCCTGATCTATCTTCTCACCTCATACTCTACTAAACCTAGTTTGTTTAGGAATTTGTGAAGATGACAAGAAATATGGTTTTTGTCACTTCCACACTTTTGTCCTTGATATTATTTGATTTCTATCTTGCATAACATGGACTTTCTCATCTATTCATGTTCTATTTCAGTGGTTGATCATGTGGAGTTTAATCGAGGTTATATGACCCGTAATGCATTGTCACACATCAATTTTTGATGCATGATGTGGAGTAACTGTAGTCATTATACCTTAGTTTTGACTTTAATAAAGCAAGGATAATTTTACCTTGTATAGTATTAATCTGCAAGTTAATATTTAAAAATAAATACTTGTTGCAATCAGAAACATTCTCTACCTAAATAGATATAATGCATAAACTAACTCCAAGGATAATACAAGATGATATTTAAGGTTTATAAATTACACATTAAAAATACTTCTATATTTAATGCAATAATTGGCTAAGGATATCCTATTTGGATTTAGGGTTTGATCTGACATGTTGACACACATTTGAGGTATGATTCTTGATATTAATTCTATATTAGATATTTTTATTGATCTCCTTTGATATATGTTGCATCACTTTTTGAGTCATATTTGACAATGAATTATATTCTCTCTTTCTCTCTTTCCAGGTTGATTGTATTACATTGCTTTAAATATCACATGTTTCATATTAGTTTGACCCCATTGATTATAAACCTTTAAAATTAGTCTTATGTTATGTACTTTTGATAATTGCAAATCAAATTATTTATTGTATTTTCTTGTTTTTTATTTATTGTTAACTCTATTTTCATTATTATATGACATTATTTGACTTTAGTGGAAACCATAAATCGATTCTTTAAATGATTGAACTTGAATTGCCTCTACATGAAGCATTTTTTTGATGTAGTAGTGCTAAAGTAATATATTTTGTGTGCTTATTTCTATATGTTTTGGGGGTGGAAGTTAGGAACCTCATACCCAGGTCATATGCCCACCGATGCACATATTTTTGTCATTATTTCACAGGCTACTTTGAGTGATTTTATATAACAATTGTTCTCAAAATATAAAGTTGCAGTTATACTACATCAAACTAGTCTATAATGCATTACACAATAATAATTCTTATTCAACATGCATTTTGCACAAATTTATCGTATTATATTTCTCCCTAGTGCGTTTCTTGTGTAATTTAAGGTAAATTAGCTACTACATAAAAATTCACTACCAATGAGATCCATCTCAATACCACTGATTTGTCCCCGAAATGGACAGGTAGTTCACAAGAGAGAGAGAGAGAGAGAGAGAGACAATGCCATCAACAACATTAGGTACCACTGAGAGACATTGTCAGTACCACTGACATCTTTCTTGGTGGTATCAAGTTGATATCTAGAATCTCACATGGAATTCTTGAAACCACCAACTTTATTGTCAGTGACATCCAATTTGTGAATGTTTAATGCATTAGTTTAATATAAATCAATCTAAGTTATGAACGTAATACTTGTTTATTCATTCTTTTTAATACAATATTGCTAAACACTATTCAGATTGATCTATGTTCGAAAATATAGGAAATAGATTCCACTAGAGTCAACTCGACTAATTTTCATCGACCTCCATGTTTACAACTTTTTCAAGAATTAAGGAAACAATCTAACAATTAATGGTTGATTATTCTTATGATCAACTTTCTATAATAAACAAATTCCAAAAGATTATCAAGGTCCAACTCGATCAATTGTAGTAAAGCTTCATCATCAAAGCAATCAATAGACCAACAAAGGTCAACTAAATACAAATAATCAAACCATCTGACTGATGGTCAACAATCGATCCAACCCAGCTTGATTGACTAATTAAGCTAGAAATTTACAAGTATCAAACCTAGTGATTGACCTCAAAACATCGACTAGGGGTGACTGATGTAGGAGATTGGTAGTCAATGCCCAAAGCTTGAATACCACATCGACTAATCAACATATGATATGACTCTGAGTCACACCTATAAATTGGGCCCTCCAGTTCACTTTTGAGGCATCTTGACTTTGAACAACAAGCAGAGTCATTATTCTCCAAGTCAAAGATGAGAGAAAAACTCATCAATGTCGAGAGTGATCGATCAATCCCCTTTGACACTAAATATTTCAGTAGAAGTTCAATTAATACACCTTGAAAAATGAGTTGATGTGAAGAACCAACCTTTACACCTAAGAGTAAGAGTGGCTGACATGCCATTCCTCGATTGATTATCTCGATTTTACTTGGTTCCAATTGATTACATGAGAATATTCCAAGCCTAAAAAGGTGGGTTTCGATGAGGATCTACCCTTTCAATTGGCATATTTCTTCAACTTGTTATTTTACTATTTATTATTGAAGGCAATGGCCATGTCAAGTTGTAATTTGATATTGTCTAATAACATAATTAGTGGCTAAAACTCTTAATCTTGGGTTGGGAGTACCCACCATGCCTGTTACAACCCTGATTTTGGGTTCATTTGGTGAGAAATGTAATTTCTCATATTAAAAATATTTGAACAACAAATGATATAATTTGTTTGAATAAATGGATTTTGTTTACAATAGCCTTAATGTTTATGTTGTGGGCTTTATTGGCCATTGGGCCCAAATAATAAGAAAATTCAATTAGTGAATGAATAATTGAATATTTGAGAAAAGAATGAGATGGAAACTTCTAGAAGGCAAATCCAAAGAGGGGTTTCATGCCTCTTGGGTTTCTTGGGTTCCAAGGAGTCCAAAGTTGCAAAAAGAAAGCAATAAGAAAAGATAAAAAGAGGTACAATTGAGTTATCCTTTCTGGAATTTCGTATCCCAAGGATTCCTAAGGATTAAAGGAATACCAATCAGGAAAATAAAAGAGAAATAAAGGGAAATCCTAAAAAAGGAAATATTTTAATAAGAAATAACCATGATAATGAGAAATAATGCATTAGATGCATCTAGAAGGATAATGAATATCCAATGAAAAGGATTTTGAAATAATGGGGTTTCTTGGGATCCAAGGAGTCCCAATAAAGAGGAAGGAAAGAGAAAATACTAAAATTTCAATAATAAGAGGATAATGTGACACATCATTAATGGATTTTGTGATATGGATAGAAAGGAAGTATTTTCTAATAAAGAGAATATAATTTCGTGCCAATAAATTAAAAGGCAAGTACAAAGAAGATAAAATATATAATTTTCGAAATCCTAATATAAAAAGGAAGAGGAATATTAAAGAAATAAGAGAGAGAGAGGAACTTGCTTCCTAATGAAGGAATTGAATTCCTTTTGAAAAATGGATTGATTGCTTCGAGGGCAAGCATCCCAAGGCTTTCCTACACTCCCCTATTTAAGGGATAGAGCCCTTGGCCGAGTCTAGAGAGATTCCATGCAGTCCCCTCTCTTCTTCTTGTTCCTTTCCTTACAAACCCTAACTAAGAAAGTGTAATGCTATCCCTAGAGCACGGAAGGTTGTAGTGTGGTCTTGTAAAGGCAAGGAGCATCCGTGGTGGTCCTAGGGGGATCATCTATCCAACCCCTACCCTGACCTTTGGGCAACCTCCGCCGTTCGTCTGCAGAACTGCCGCAAACTGCAGTAAGCCGCAACAGTGATCGTGGGAGAACCAAGCCATTAATAGCCATCTTTAGCCAAGGTTCAGTGGTGCCCCGAGGGCGCCAGGGTATAGCGGAGTTGGGGCAACCATGGTCGGCCACCCCGAGCCCAGAGGAGGGAAGAACAGACCTCCGTCGCGCTACAGGTCGCGTGAGGACAGGTCATCGCGAGGTAGATGATGAGCAAGGGTCCGTTGGACCATTCTACCCCTCCGAGGTATGAAGCAGTGACAACTTAAGTGAGGGGCAGATTCGTAATTTGGTTATGTTTCCAAAAGGCCAAGCAATGTTGCATGAGCTTGATGACGTGGCGCCATCCGATTGGCCAAGTAAGTAAAATCTTACCAAATTCATAATTAAAGATTGGTAACTCAGATTAAAACAAGTCTTATATGAAAATTTATCCTCAAAATGAGAGGAATGCAAAGAAATTAGATTTGAAGCTTAAATATGCTTGGAACTCAAAAAGTATAGGGTTTTACATATTTTAATGCATTAATTGATTGAAAAACCCTAGAATGATATAAAATCAATCATGATGAATCTTTTATATGCTTTTGATCGATCTTAACCTGTTACGAGTGGTAAGATCATAAAAGGATAATTCATATGATTCTTTTAGGGTTTTATGATCATGAACATGGTTTAATGGACCAAAAACCCTATTTTGAGTAAATATGAGTTCTAGTGGTCATATCCGAAATTACAAGTATACAACTGTAATATAATGACCCTCAATGAAGATAATTGATATGATTAGGGTTTTGTGAACAAGAAACCAAAGAAACCCTAATTAAATATAAATGATGAAACTTTGTGGTTTAATAGGTTAATTTGAGAAGTATTAACTTGTTAAAAATTAAAGTTGAGTTTCAATCTTTTTCACATGAAAAGTTGACTAATTTAGGGAAAAAGAAGGAATGATCCTATTTAATTCAAAAATGTGAAGATAGAATCTAAAAAGATGATCTTTTTATATAATTGGCTTAATTTAGGGTTTCGTGCATGAATATGCATTAATGAGCTTGAAAACCCTAATTTAGGTGAATATGTCTTTTAATTGTTTTAATTGTTCAAATCCATGAATAAATAGGGATACAATGATCCTAAGTCAATTTGGGTATAAAAGACTATTAAAATGAATGATCAATTAAGGTTCATATAAGCAGAAAAGAGTATTTTAGGGTTTTTTGACCTAAAAGGGATAAAGTTTGAGAAATTGATCTAAGAAACCCTAATGAACATTAATGAAATCTTAATGCAGATTAGAAACCCTAGAAAGTCAATCCAAGTCAATAAAGTAGATTCTTGATAAAGTGTGTAATAAATAGAGTACATATTCTTTTCAGGAATTATGTGATTGTTGAATTGCTTGCTTGGATTGCATTCTTGGTTGGATTTTCTTAATGCTTGTGAAATCATCAAATCAGGTATGTGGTTATGCTTATGATTATCCCGACTAGTTTTCTGAGGATTTTATCGATGTTTCCCTCATGGCTTGAAATAACTGTTGGATGCTTTTATTTCATGCAACTATAGAGTGACTATGACTATCACTATGAATATACATGTATAACTGGCTAGATCTAGGTCCACCTCTGGGCTTGTAAAGGCTAAAAAGGGGTAACCTAGAGTAAGGTCTAGGTTATCGTGGGTTAGATAATTGGGCTACTAAGTGTAGTGCCATGAGACCCATTAGCCTACCATGAGTTAAGGAGTGGGCTACTCACGAGTAGTGCCATGTGACTCAACCCTAGAAACTGGTTCACCTATAGGTGGGATTATGATGGGTTTAATGGGGATCTATCATAAGGAAGGTAGTATCCAGGTCCACTGTAGGGATAGCACAGAGGATAGGGTACTCATGGATCACAGAGTTATATTTAAAACGTAATCTTGGTTGTTAAATGATTAATTGAATGATTATGTTGTTATCATAGTTGCACGTTTATTGTTTCCCCCACATACCAGCTTTGACTGATTGACGTTTTATTTGTCAGCGTTTTAGGTTCAAGCCAAAAGGACAAATAGTAAATCGTCATATTGCGAAATACATGAAGTAAAATACAAGGAGGATTAGTTAGAGTAGAATCCATAAGTGGATAGAAGTTTAGAGATCCAAGTTTTCAAAAAGGTATGCAAAAGTTTATTTTTCTTACAGCTTTTCAGTATAGATTGTTGAAATTTAATAATTGTTCTTGGTTAAGTGCCGAACCTTAGATTCAGAAGTTATGGGTGCGGCTTCGACCTCTCGGTCTCCCTTAATTGGGGGTTATCGGGAGGTGGGGTCGTAACATTTGGTATCAGAGCATAGGTTCCTCACTTAACCATTAATAATTATTAAATTTTACAAACTCTATAGAACCCAAGGGAGTTATTAGAGGATTATCCGAAAGACGGAGGTGTCTAGAAAAGGATCACGGCTGGGGGCTGGCAAAATTTTCCTCCACACCACTAGTCGGAATATGAGGACTCCCAGATCCGTGTGACTGCCTGGCCAAAGTCTTAGGGTATGAATCAAAATAAGATACCTTTAAGACTTTCTCATCTTATTCATCCCTTCTCATCACAAATTCTGTTAAGGACCTTAAGGATTAGGGTTTTCCCCTCTTCTCCTCACCCTCTTGAGGTATGGGTAAGATTAATAAGGTCTAAATAATCCTCCATCAAATTAATGAAAATCATGTAAATAAGATGTCATGGACATAAGCTTAATAGAGTAAGCGCAAACTAAAGAATAGATACATGCTTAGGTCATATGACATAAGTTGTCATGCCCTCAAAAGAGACCTGATTGTCAGGAGGATAGATAAAGAGAGTTAGTCTTGGAGATAGAGATCTCCATTGCAATTAGAGACCTAGCACATCCTATGAGGATGATGTTAACCCTAACCCTAAGTGAAAGGGAGATACAACATGATGAGTTAGATGTCATGATAAACCAGGTGTTTGGATAGACATGCCTTGGATGCCATATGAGCCATTGGATGACCTAGTACCTCTAGCAACCTAACCATGGGAAGGGTCGAGTAGGTTAGAGTGAAGGATAGCTCCTCCATGGATAAATCTAGAGAAAAACCTATAGAACCCTATGGGCTTGTGCAAGTAGGGTATGGCTTGCACCCAAGGCACGTCAGTAGTAGGATGAAACCCTGGTTAAGGAATCATGATGGACGACTTATGAAATAAGCATAAAGGGCTATGGATGATCTTGAGAAAACATAATTTGGAGCCTAGGCTTCACCTGTGTAGAGGATGCTTTTGAGGTTGATCCTTCATGAAGAGAGGACCTATAATGGTGAGGTTGGTTGTATGGTTAGCTCTAGTGAGAGAGAGTAGGAAACCAAGCAAGAAGGTTGGAATCCTAGACTCTGAGATATGAGGAAAAGTAGGGAGTTGAGGATGATGCGACCTAAGTGGATGATAGTGGTCTCCACATGCTTGACCCTTAGAGGTTGATGATGTCTTGGTGGCCATGAGAGGAACCAAACCCTAGAGAGAGGATGAGTCTATTGGTACCTCTGTACCTATGGTATAGATGAGAAGAAGAGTTTCATGGACCTAAAAAGGTTTAGTAACAAGTTGTGAGGCCTTGTACCTTGTTGTTTGTCCTTGAGGAGGATCCAACTTTAGAGTGTTGATCAAGGAAAAAGGATGACAGGAAGTGTATGTCATTCCAGTTACATGTTTGGTTGTGGTTTAGAGGTTGAACAAATAGATTGACATCAAGAACACGAACCTAGGGGTCCTAGGCCTAAGAGGGGAAGTGGTATACCTAATGCTCATGACGAGAATTAAGTTGCTATAGTTTTGAGCATGGTACTCCTCATGTATGGAGGAAAAGGGAAACTCCTTAAGTCGAAGGTATGATGAACCCCTCACCGCTAAGTTGATGTTAAAGGAAGGTATGATCTTGATCTAATAATGAGGAATGAGAACCCAGATGACCTAGCCTGGTTTAGTAGTCTTCTTGTGCCTTAATGGCTTGCTAGGGTCAAGCATACTCATATGGATGTAAACCCAAAGGATGTTTGTGACCTTGTTGTCAAGAGATAGTTTTCCTCCCATCCTGGGAGAGGGACCCCTTTGGTAGGGTGTATATCAGTTTTGTTGGTTTAAGGTAACCTAAAGAGGTCTCATAGGATCTTGAGAAGCTAAGTGAAAAGTACATGGTATGCGAATGAACCTGTAGACCCATAGATATCCATCTCTAAGTGCACGTGGATGTGTTACCATGGAGGTAACTGGTAAGGGGCCTGACCAAGGTAGGCAGGTCACCATGACCCCTATGAAAGGATGGATGTCAACCCATGTATACAAAGAGAGATGATGAAGGCTTGGGCAAGGTTCTAAGTTGGACATGTACTATAAATGGAGAATCCTAAGTCTATCCTAGGGTCAGGTGGGGATAAGACCGATGGAAGTAGGAGTTGCCTAATTCCCTAGTTGCACATGACCATAGGGTCGGAAGGTAACAACTATCATTGTCCGAGGGACATGCCTTAGGAGATTGATCACCTTCATGAACTCATGGGACCCAAAGTGCAGATGAATAGGGCACTCTCTGGATGCATAAGGGAAGAGGGATGACCCCATAAGTGTCGGTACCCCCATGGACCTAGAGGAGGTGACCAAGGATTGTCTTTAGACCAAGTAGTTTCAAGACTAGTTTTCCATGGAAGTAACTTTGATATCGAGATGAATGTGATATTGAGACATATGTGGCACGTTTCAACTTAGATTTAAAGGTGTGCTGGCATGGTGGGATGTACCATCTCTACTCTTGGAACAGGAAGAACTATGTATTTGGACTACAGCCAAATGCTTATTTCCTCTTGTTATGGGAGTGAGAGATAGGACATTATGCATGCCATACACCAAGGATAAAAGATGAGGTGAGTTGGAACGTTGCTATGAGGTATGAGGACAGAGATGATAACATACCCTAGTAAAGTGAATGATACATGGATGGTTTAAAAAAAAGGGATGAAGGTAGTCACCTTATGAGGATGTTTTTATCCTGAGCTATGTGGAACTTACAAGTTATACCATGTTGAGTTTGATCACCATGATGATGAAATCAGAGAGTGTTCTTAATGAAGATAGACATAGAGTTTGAGGTAAGACGATAAGTGAAATACATGGAAGTGTAAGTCTTCAATGTTACCTAATACCTAAGGATGTGAAGTGGTGATGGATGCTCTGGTTGAGATATATCTGCCTAGTTTGGCTAGAAGAAGTTGTTAGACAAACCCTAAGTTTGGAAAAGAAGATATGTTCAAATAACACTCAAATATTGCAAGATCTGTTGAACAAGTTAGTGGTTGTTTGGTTAAGCCAGACTAATCCTTAATATAATGAAAGGATGGTGATAGAACCTCAGATACACCTCTTTGGATAGGAAGGTAATAAAACCCTGATGAGAGTGGTTTAGGGTTTCTGAGGAATCGATCTTGAGGAATCATGACATACAGGAAATCATGATTGAAGATCACCATACACCGTGGTACTACCAAGATAATAAGTGACAGTAGTACTTTAGAGGCATAAGATAAAGTTGCATGTGGTATATGGCCATGCAAGCCGAGGTGAAGGACGAACACCAGTAACCCAGTGTATTGTTATGAAGGATAAAGAGAGTCCCCCAGAGGGAATGGGAGATCACCACTATGGATGTTGTGGTAAGTCTCCTCTAGACCAAGGAAGGTTAAGATGCAATATGGGTTATGGTAGATCGCCTTACCTAGATGACATGAGAAAGAAAGATTACTGTCAAGGGTCAGATCCCGTTGAACTACATATGAGAGAGATGATTCAACTACATCATGATGTGAGTTCAAAAGTTCTTGAGTATAACCTAAAGGTTCACTTCCATAAGGTGGGAGTAGGTATATAAAGAACTCAATGTTAGTATAGTTCATCACCCCTAACTAATGGTTAGTATGATCCAGACTAAAAGGTCTGATGAGAGCATGTGTGCCCATTCAAGGTGATATCTAGAGACAGTTCTTGTCCTATGAAAGATGTGATAATAACCACCATAGCTAGTGTCAGGGTGTAAAGGAACTTTGTAAGGGAGGTTGCGTCGGTCACCACTTCATTAAGATGATGTTGGTGAAGGGACCTCACGAAGGTCAAGAAAGGACCACAGTGTATGCAGATGAAGTCGCTTTGATCATGCAATGGCTGAAAGGAGCCCTGAGACGACATGAGTTGTAAGCTGATGCAGAGTAGACTGACATGCAGTTCACTGTGGGGGAATATGTGACATGAAAATCTGACTCCTCTAAGTTATAGCTAAAGAGAGCTGAATCCCCGATGAATGGGTTCTTTTGACATGGTTAGGTGGAGAAGGTTGAGTTTGAACTTAGCCCTCAGGATAAAGTGATGTGTGATGAGTTCCATGTGTCCAGTTTAGAGCACTATGTGAAGTACTCCGACCATGTGCTGGGCAATGAACCTAGTAAGCCCCAAGGGAGGCTGAAATGGCCTGAGTCACCTGTGCAATTTATAGACGCCAGGATGAAAGAACTCAGAGAAAAGAATATGTGATTATAAAGGTTTTTTGGGAGCGTCATGAGTACGGTAAATCCACATAGGGGCCAATGATGGATATGGAAAAGTCTTATCCTGAATTGTTTGTTTGCTTGATAGAATTTTGAGGACAAAATTCCTATAAGAGGGGAAGGATGTTACAACCCTAATTTTGGGTTCATTTGGTGAGAAATGTAATTTCTCATATTAAAAATATTTGAACAACAAATGATATAATTTGTTTGAATAAATGGATTTTGTTTACAATAGCCTTAATGTTTGTGTTGTGGGCTTTATTGGCCATTGGGCCCAAATAATAAGAAAATTCAATTAGTGAATGAATAATTGAATATTTGAGAAAAGAATGAGATGGAAACCTCTAGAAGGAAAATCCAAAGAGGGAATTCATGCCTCTTGGGTTCCTTGGGTTCCAAGGAGTCTAAAGTTGCAAAAAGAAAGCAATAAGAAAAGAAAAGATTAATTAAGTATTTCTCTAGTAAGAAAGAAATGGAAAATAATGTTAAAATGTGGAAAATAAGTAAAAAGAGGTACAATTGAGTTATCCTTTGTGGAATTTCGTATCCCAAGGATTCCTAATGATTAAAGGAATACCAATGAAGAAAATAAAAGAGAAATAAAGGGAAATCCTCAAAAAGGAAATATTTTAATAAGAAATAACCATGATAATGAGAAATAATGCATTTAGATGCATCTAGAAGGATAATGAATATCCAATGAAAAGGATTTCGAAATAATGGGGTTTCTTGGGATCCAAGGAGTCCCAATAAAGAGGAAGGAAAGAGAAAATACTAAAATTTCAATAATAATAGGATAATGTGACACATCATTAATGGATTTTGTGATATGGATAGAAAGGAAGTATTTTCTAATAAAAGAGAATATAATTTCGTGCCAATCAATTAAAAGGCAAGTACAAAGAAGATAAAAGATATAATTTTTGAAATCCTAATATCAAAAGGAGGAATATTAAAGAAATAAGAGAGAGAGAGAGGAACTTGCTTCCTAATGAAGGAATTGAATTCCTTTTGAAAAATGGATTGATTGCTTCGAGGGAAAGCATCCCATGGCTTTCCTACACTCCCCTATTTAAGGGGTAGAGCCCTTGGCCGAGTCTAGAGAGATTCCATGCAGTCCCCTCTCTTCTTCTTATTCCTTTCCTTACAAACCCTAACCAAGAAAGTGTAGTGCTATCCCTAGAGCACGGAAGGTTGTAGTGTGGTCTTGTTAAAGGCAAGGAGCATCCGCGGAGGTCCTAGGGGGATCGGCTATCCAACCCCTACCCTGACCTTCGGGCAACCTCCACCGTTTGTCTGCAGAACTGCCGCAAACTGCAGCAAGCCGCAACAGTGATCGTGGGAGAACCAAGCCATTAATAGCCATCTTTGGCCAAGGTTCAGTGGTGCCCCGAGGGCGCCAGGGTATAGCGGAGTTGGGGCAGCCATGGCCGGCCACCCCGAGCCCAAAGGAGGGAAGAACAGACCTCCGTCACGCTACAAGTCGCATGAGGATAGGTCATCACGAGGTAGATGATGAGCAAGGGTCTGTTGGACCGTTCTATCCCTCTGGGGTATGAATCAACGACATCTTAAGTGAGGGGCAGATTCGAAATTTGGTTATGTTTCCAAAAGGCCAAGCAACGTTGCATGAGCTTGACGATGTGGCACCATCCGATTGGCCAAGTAAGTAAAATCTTGCTAAATTCATAATTAAAGATTGGTAACTCGGATTAAAACAAGTCTTATATGAAAATTTATCCTCAGAATGAGAGGAATGAAAAGAAATTAGATTTCAAGCTTAAATATGCTTGGAACTCAAAAAGTATAGGATTTTACATATTTTAATGCATTAATTGACTGAAAAACCCTAGAATGATATAAAATCAATCATGATTAATCCTTTATATGATTTTGATCGATCTTAACCTGTTACGAGTGGTAAGATCATAAAAGGATAATTCATATGATTCTTTTAGGGTTTTATGATCATGAACATGGTTTAATGGACCAAAAACCCTATTTTGAGTAAATATGAGTTCTAGTGGTTATATCCGAAATTACAAGTATACAACTATAATATAATGACCCTCAATGAATATAATTGATATGATTAGGGTTTTGTGAACAAGAAACCTAAGAAACCCTAATTAAGTATAAAGGATGAAACTTTGTGGTTTAATAGGTTAATTTGAGAAGTATTAACTTGTAAAAAATTAAAGTTGAGTTTCAATCTTTTTCACATGAAAAGTTGACTAATTTAGGGAAAAAGAAGGAATGATCCTATTTAATTCAAAAATGTGAAGATAGAATCTAAAAGATGATCTTTTTATATAATTGGCTTAATTTAGGGTTTCGTGCATGAATATGCATTAATGAGCTTGAAAACCCTAATTTAGGTGAATATGTCTTTTAATTGTTTAATTGTTCAAATCCATGAATAAATAGGGATACGATGATCCTAAGTCAATTTGGGTATAAAAGACTATTAAAATGGATAGTTGAGCAATTAAGGTTCATATAAGCAGAAAAGAGTATTTTAGGGTTTGTTGACCTAAAAGGGATAAAGTTTGAGAAATTGATCTAAGAAACCCTAATGAACATTAATGAAATCTTAATGCAGATTAGAAACCCTAGAAAGTGAATCCAAGTCAATAAAGTAGATTCTTGATAAAGTGTGTAATAAACAGAGTACATATTCTTTTCAGGAATTATGTGATTGTTGAATTGCTTGCTTGTATTGCATTCTTGGTTGGATTTTCTTAATGCTTGTGAAATCATCAAATCAGGTATGTGGTTACACTTATGATTATCCCGACTAGTTTTCCGATGATTTTATCAACGTTTCCCTCATGGCTTGAAATAACTATTGGATGCTTTTATTTCATGCAACTATAGAGTGACTATGACTATCACTATGAATATACATGTATAACTAGCTAGATCTGGGTCCACCTCTGGGGCTTGTAAAGGCTAAAAAGGGGTAACATAGAGTAAGGTCTAGGTTATCGTGGGTTTGAAATTGGGCTACTAAGTGTAGTGCCATGAGACCCATTAGCCTGCCATGAGTTAAGGAGGGGGCTACTCACGAGTAGTGCCATGTGACTCAACCCTAGAAACTAGTTCACTTATAGGTGGGACCATGAGGGGTTTAATGGGGATCTACCATAAGGAAGGTAGTATCCAGGTCCACTGCAAGGATAGCACAGAGGATAGGGTACTCATGGATCACAGAGTTATATTTAAAACGTAATCTTTGTTGTTAAATGATTAATTGAATGATTACGTTGTTATCATAGTTGCACGTTTATTGTTTCCCCCACATACCAGCTTCGGCTGACTGACGTTTTATTTGTCGGCGTTTTAGGTTCAAGCCAAAAGGACAAATAGTAAATCGTCATATTGTGAAATACATGAAGTAAAATACAAGGAGGATTAGTTAGAGTAGAATCCATAAGTGGATAGAAGTGTAGAGATCGAAGTTTTCAAAAAGGTATGCAAACACTTATTTTTCTTACAACTTTTCAGTATAGACTGTTGAAATTTAATAATTGTTCTTGGTTAAGTGCCGAACCTTTTATCCGAAAGTTATGGGTGTGTCTTCGACCTCTTGGTCTCCCTTAATTGGGGGTTATCGGGAGGTGGGGTCGTAACAATGCCATCCCAACCATGTAATTGTCCCTTTTCTATTAGTATGTATTCTTGCAATTTTTCCCCTACTCTTGTTTCAATACATCACTTGTATGATTAGCTACCTTCTTGAGATGACTGATTTGAACAACTTTGAAAGAATGAGTTACCGAAGATCTAAGGTTTGGAATAATGAAAAGTCACAAGAGTGAGGAATCACTAAAGAAATAGTCATATGTTATGTTATTTAGTCTTTAGGTTTCTATCTTGAGAGAGAGGCACCCCTTGACATAAATATACTCGGATCTCTAGAAAGGAAAGGTGTTATATATCTTCAGTGACTTCTTGTAAAATACATTAAGAATATAAAATAGAGAAAATATTGCATGGTAGGAGAGTAATCTTGATTGGTGAAACCTCATTCCAATTTTCTATACATCATAATCTTAACTAAATTTGTTAAATTTCTATAACTTAGATTTCTTTATAGTTCATTTTTTCATTCTTCACCGGGATACTCAATTGAAACTTCTTTTTCAAATAAGCAAAGGTGATATTTTTATTTTCTTACGTAAATGTCACTCTTATGTTTACTACAATAGACTCTGTCTTTTGTTGTAGATGTCTCTTGGAGTTAGTTACAAATTTGAAGTCCGATCCATTTTAACTGGGCAATTGTGCATACATATTTTACCTATGTTTTCAGCTTATCAATGACACCCACTCATTCCTAATCATATAAGGAATAAGAAAAAAGTTGATAACACTGATTCAAATCAATGCCACCAAGTTTATAGGGTTTATAGATTGGATTATGTGTTATAATCCTATTGTCTAGTTATTGTTTGGATACTTAGAGTCCTATATGACCTAAGTGATTACATTGGTCAAGTGGGATCTCATTTTTGGCATGCAAACATAGAGGAGAGGAGGAGAACATGGAGGCTATGACAAACTATTGGTTCTCTCTACTTCAAGGAGAGACTTGATAGTCGAAAGATTCTATGTTTTCATTAATATTTAGAGGGGGTCTTCATTAATCATGGATATAGTGTTCTATCCACATAGATTCATATTTTTCTTTTCTCTAGGAATTAATTTTATTACCATGTACAATCTTGTGGGATAATCCCCTTTTTTCTCTAGGACCCAAGACTAGCCCAGTGTATATTTGTACTTAAGAATATTTATTTATATACAAATTTTGTTGCTTGGAATTTTATTGATAATTTGACATTGTACTGCCATGTTCATGATTGATCACCATGATCATATTTTATATAGTTGACAACTTAACAAGAGGGGTTAATTATCAGATGAGTTGTCATCAACACAAATAATAGCACATCTTGAAAGAAGGTTTACAATGGTGAGGAAGAGCATCCTAAGAGATAATTAAATCATTCGAATTGGAATAGTAAACGTCACGAAAGTAGCATTTTGATAGACACAAGGTATTATTTCACTATGAAAGGGGATAATACCATCAACATAATCCTAGTTCAGAGAGAAATGATAATTTGTTTATATGCATAGGCAAAAAAATAACTATAGAGTACTATACGGTGCAAGTGATACTCCTACACATTTCATTATTCTTTTTCAAACCAATCCTTTTACTTTCTTTCATAATTTTAATCTTTTGTCTTAATCTACCAACTCAATTTTATATTTGTTCTAATTGAATGATTCTTCTCAGCAATAGTTTCTAGCACCATATTCCCTAAGTTTAAAACTCAGAACTCAAAATTTCTGGTATTACATCGACGTGTGCACTTTCATTTTACTTATGAATAAAAGTCATGTCAAGTTTTTTTTGTCATTGTTGGGAAATTAGAATCTTCGACACTACAAGTGCTAGAATAGGCCACATTTTTTCTTTTTTATTTCTGTTTCTTTTTCACTCAGTACCATTGCATATATTATTGGTTTCATTTCTCTTAGTTCTATGTGTTTCTCATGTTGTGAATTCATTTTATGTACTAGTTTATGGTGCAGACCATTCCACACATTAGAGGAGTCTAGTCCACCTGAAATCTAAGAACTAATTGCACATAAAGTAAATGAGTTTGCAACAACTTCATCACTCCTTATCACTCCACCACTTGGGAACCCAAAAGAACCACTAGCGTACAAAGGAAAACCTGAGGTATAACATGAAGAACTAGACATGTTAGATCACGTGGGAGATGACGTAGAAGATGGAGGAGATGAGGAACAAGAATAGACAATTCAAGAAATGATAATATCATCCTCAACCACTGAATAGTTGAGTCCATCTAATGATAGGTCGTGAATGTGGGAAGTTACTGAATTGATCCATGCTTATGGCTCTAGTCAAATCACAATCTTTTCATGGTGCACATGGGAAGGCTTGATGCATCACATTAACAACTTCATGGAGAGTTGTGATACACTTAAGAGCAATAGTATACTGACTACAATTATTTATCTAAAGTTATTTCCTTTTATGTCGTTAGACATGACTAATATATGGTTCCACATTTTAGAGATTGAGTCCTTTAAGACACGTGATAAGATGATATACATGTTCTTTGAGAGATGTTTTCAACCATAGAAGACCATTGAGCTGATGGAAAAGATACATAACTTCAAACAACAACCTGAAGAATCATATTTGAAGGCATGGGAGCGCCACTAGAATATGCTTAGGAAGGTCCCTCACCATGATATAGATCTCTTTGACCAAGAAAAAGTTTTCTAATATAGTGTACATAAAGTAGAAATGAATTGTCATGGAACTAAAATCCCAACCCTGTGAGCCAAAAAAATACCAAAGACAACATGCAAAAGTGTGAGATGCTTAGCATACATGAACAAACAACAATACGAAGGCACCAACATAATCTCAACATTCAACAAGATATGTTAATCAAAATCATTTTATTACATGATTCCGATTACATATTGAGAGTACAATTTATACAAGTCAGCTCATGTATACTAGTTGGGGCATTACAACAAGTACACCTAAATATATGCTCACAAGACATCAACTCTGAAGCTATCTCTAAACCTAAAAAATACATGAAACAAGTGGGTCAACACACAAGGTGTTGAGTACAAGGCATAAAAATACATATACATAAGCTTTGCATAATTTGAAAAGATCCGTAGAAGTAAATGAATGGGAAATAAACAAGATAATTACTTAGCAACATGAGAACCCATGTTTTAGTCAATTTATTCCAATTATACCAAAAATATCATGCATCATAAGGCCTTTGACCAACTTCTCATCGGAAGGGTTCGTGAGGGTGCTCAAGATTAGCTAACCCTATTTGTAAGGGACCTCAAGGCCATCTCCAGGAGCTAACCCTTGTATCAACATGGTTCATCCTAACTTGACAACTCAAATAAGATGCCCGACCTTGCGTCCTTACCCTGAGATTATGGCAGGTGCACAAGGTTATATAATGGAGATCTATATTATGTCTTCAAGTTATAAAATCAATGATACAAAAATCAAGTACAATATTAGAATACTACATAGAAATATTCAGTAAGTAAACAATCACATGTACATATCACAGTTCAAGTAAGAAAGCCATATATAGTCATATAATTATTAAAGCCCACATCTGAGTTCAGAGGTTCATAACCTATTCTTGACCATCTAGTCATATACATCACATGTTTAAGAACATGATCACATGCATGTATTAGATTCTCACCATTAACCCTAGGTAGCTCCATTTTAGGATTAGATTTGTTCATTAGGGGATTCCATCTTTAATCCATTTAAGATATTATAATTAAATTTATAGATTCTCTATCAAAGTTATGATTGTTACACTAAAAACCAGATTCAAAACCTCATTATATTAATTAACCCTAATGTCAAATATATTAATAAGATTAAGTTTTTACGTTACATTAGGGGCCATCATCATAAGGCTTCATTATGATTTTGGAATTTATGTATAAAGTTTCATATACTAATAAGAGGTTAATAATCAACTTACATGACTTATTGATTAATGATACATTCATTGCACTTCATTTACGGTTGTTAAGTTCCAAACTTAGGGTTTGACCATTCATATCATCATACTGGTCATAAACACATTACAATAATTTTCCATTGATAAAGAGGTGCTTATAGGGTTCTTGTTCAGATTTCATATATATCTGACCATTTCTCTATTTTCTAGGATTAAAATGAGCTTTAAACCACCTAATGGCATTTTAATACAAAAGGGACCAGGACATTCAATATCATTAAAAAAAAGTCCATAAGTGTGTTCCAAACACCTTAGGGGTTCTACTGTGATTCTCTGAGAAATAATATCAATCATATGTTAAGTATATCATATAATATAGTCTAAAACATGCATTGTCTTACGAAATAGAAACCTGTAAAGTTCAACATCAAAAGGCATTTCTAAGTTTTTTTCTTCTTTAAAACTAGGCGAACCCAGAGGTATATTTTGGGAATTATTTGGCCACAGGAGCTATTTTTAAGCCATCAATAAGAACTGCACATTATTTAAGGTATGAACCTTTATTTGAGTGGGAGCCGGATCCTTGACTGGATCTGCCAAGACCTCAATCCGTATGCCCGCCCTGGTCCGGTTGTCTCTCCCACGCGAGCCTCATGTTCTGACGTCTCTGGTTGTGATTGCCGTCAGATCTTGCATCTAGCTGGCCCTGACGCATGCCACATTGGAGTGCTAGGCTGAAAGTTTGAGAGTCAAACCAATTAGTCTGCTCTCCCTCGTCCTCTCGCTCTCGCATTTGACATGTGAGCCTCTATCCCACCATGATGCAGCCATCGCCGCTGCATCACACTGCTATGATGAGCAGTACATGAGGTTGGGTGCCATGACTCCGAAGGAGCTTCAATTCATCCTCCCCGATTCGTTGTCAACAAGCCCAACTATCAATGGACCTCCATGACGACCCAGAGCTCCCCACTAACTAGATCTCCGGCTCCCTGCGCTGCACCGCCACCTGCTCCAGCTGCGCACATGGCGAGTCATGCAGCACTCCAGCAGCCTCCCTTGTGCTCGCGTTTCCTGCCTCCGATCCTCTGCTCAGGGGCACAACTCCCCGAGGAGAACTAGTGACCAGTCCCTAGCAGGAAGCAGATCCTGCGGGGTCACTCCTCAAGGTAGTGCTAGCGACGCTTATCCTTCCCACGAGGTCCCCAAATCTAGTCGGCGCCAGGTAGGGGCAGGGTGCAAGGTAGTCATGGGCCCGAGAGGGGACGAGATGACCTCTGTTGGTGTGTGGAAGGAAGAAGTAGCCAGTCCAAACTGTTGTCCGACCAGGCTTAGCCGGAGAGGCTGCCTGTGACGTTGGACAGGAGAAACATAGGAGGGGGAGGTCGGTCTTCTATTTCAGTCGTGCGGTTCTTTTCCCCAGTTTAGGAAATGAGGGATAAAGGGGAAATGGATGATAAAAACACGCAAGGAATCAATTATAACCATGAAAGACCGACAGTTTGATTCTTCACCCAGTTTGTGAGGCGTGACTATGTAGAGTAAGATATGTCGCTATGTATTAGTCAAAGTATCTAGAGATGTATAGGGTGATGGGAAAGAAACTAAGTCCTTGACTTTGAGTCCCCTAGTGAGAGGAGGTTGAAAAGGGTGTCCATACAATCATTATGTGCAGTAGTGGGTTTATTGACCCAAAATGCATGCATAACGTGAAGCCTATTACCAAAGAGATTAACATCGTCACATGTGCATTTTCCCTAGTTCTTTTATGTCTTCTAACATTTGTATCTTCTAACATGATTGTCAAACTAAATCAAAAATTGAACTATGGGTCCCTCAATACATTAAGCCC